>CM076582.1:729761441-729936108 GCA_034641835.2 Pinus albicaulis | reverse complement strand
ACATCATCAACAGATACATACCGATTCAGACAACCCAGATCAGATAGCAGTAATACAGCAGAACAGATCAGATATTTCATACCCTTGCTTCAGCAAACCCTAGTTTGCATACGCGCTTTTACTTCACTGATGTCGCGTATATACGCGCTTCCGTCCACACAAACCAGCGTATACCTAGGTGTATATTTTATTGCGCATACGCGCTTTCTCTTCGCTGAAGCTGCATATATACGCGCTTCCTTCACGGCGAAGTAGCGTATAGATCTTCAATCATTACAGAGCAGCATACTTCATCAGATCAGATATTCAGTTCAGATCTACCCTTTTGCTTCAGACAGATGTTCGCCTAGATGCTCGCCTCATCACAGATCTAAGCCTTCCATAAACAGATCTAGCAAATACAAGCGCAATTCAGATCTAGATCCCCTTCTTCATCATTGGTGCATCATACATTCAGATTTATCATTCAAGTGTAACCCTTTCCATTCAGATATACTTCAGAGAGAAGTATTCATTCAAGCTCAGATATCTTGCACCCACACTTGTGATTTTCACAATGAATTTCTTCTCCTTATATAGGTTTATCCTTTTTCAATACCATGGGTTAAAGTAATACCATGAGCCTTCAATACCACGGGCCAAAACAATACAATGAGCCTTCAATACCATGAGCCAAATCAATACCATGAGTCTTCAATACCACGGGCCCCTGGATTTGCACTTTTTGAGTGCTTTTGCCCATACGTGACTTGGAACATTCTTTTCCACGTGCATACGCGACTTCCCTTAGACAGATCCGCGTATTAATAGAGACATACTCTTTTCATCAAGATTTAGCACATGCTGACTACTTTTCTTCACTGCCTTCTGTACACACTGTAGATACATAAGATTTACTTCATCAAGAACATATTCTACCAAGCGCAACTTCATCAAGTAAGTTGCCATCATCTTCATCAAGAGGATTGTCATTCAAGGACAACACTCAGCATCATATTGCTAACAAACATCATATCACATCAGACACTCAGCATCATATTGCTAACAAACATCATATCACATCAAATTTACATCGTTTACCAAGTCCATCAAGTCAAGAATAACTTCATCAGGTGTATTGCCATCAAGGACAACACATGTCAACTGTCACATGTCTTCATCTTCATTTAGTGGGTTGCCATCAAGGACAACACTCTGCATCATATTTCCAACAGCGCTCCCCCTCCTCTAGATATTTGGGTTCCTCCTTCTGGATCTTGGTGGTGGAAACATTGGTGTTGGGCTTCGCATCGATAATATGCTTCCCTTTTTCATTCCCCTTGTTGGGTTTTGACTCAGACTCGGAACATGCATCTGATTCGGAAGCCTTCAGCTTGGCCACTAGTGACTTCTTGGCTCGACACTCGCTTGTGTTGTGAGTGGAGCTCTTATGGAAATCACACCACTTTCCCATGTCCTTCTTTGGATTTGTGATTTTTTTCTTCGATTGCGGCTTTGGCGGGTTTTATTGGGTGTCCCCACCTTGGATTTGTCCTTTGTTCTATGGTTTTGGGGTGCCTTTCCCTTATTTCTAATTCACAAATCCAAAGTCTCGCTTCTTTTGTTTGAATTTCTTCTCATTTTTGACAACATACTGGTATGTTGCATAAAGCAAGGAGATATCATGGAACTCCATTTCCTCCTGAATGTATTTGTGTAGAAAACTGCGATACTTTAGCACTAGATTTTTCTTTGAATCTTTGATACCCAACTTTGTGCGCAAGGTATGGAACAGATTCTTCAGCTCATGCACACCTTCATCCCTTTGTTTCCGCAACATAGTACATTGTATGTAGTTTCCCTCATAGCTCCCCATGGGATAATATTTTTCCTTGATGGCGTCTCAGAAATAATTCCAAGTGGGTGTGGCCGAGAACAAGGAGGTTTCCCTCTCATCCTTTTTCTCACAGTAGGTTTCCCACCAGTCGTTGACATGGGCGGTGGATTTGAGGAGTGAAAAATTAATCTTTTCCCAATTAGAAAAGTCATGAACTGAGAAATATCCTTCTAATAGATTCTACCATCTATCTATGATGTCTGCATCTATTTTTCCCTCAAATATAGGAATCTAAAAATTTACTTGTACCTTAAAAGGAGTGGTGCCTCCAGAGTGGCTATTGGATGAAGGTGCGCCATCAGTGGGTAGTTGTTGAAGGATCTGGGCAAAGTTATCCATCATCGTGTTCCTTTGTTTCTCGAGGGCCTCATCAAACAATATTTTGATAGGATCTCCTGATCCCTCATCTTTATTTTCTTCTGCCATGGGAGGCCGTAAGGGTTTGCGAGGTTGATCTCACAAAGGTTCAACTAGATTGAGCCCTAACTCCTTATACCTTGACCTCGTTGGGGACATGCGAAGAAAGATCGAGAAATATAAGACCTCTACTATAGCACTGATACAAATTATGCAGGAACACAATAAAATACATAAATAAACATAAACACAGAGATGCAACAGGAATAACACTTCATTTCATTAATATCAAATATTAAAATATACTTACAGACAAAATGGAAAATAAACTAGCTTGGGCGATGGTAGCTTATCTTTGAGAAGATATGTGGCGGCTAAATGCATCTGAATTGTGTTACAATGAGACTCAAGGGCCTTTTTATTATTGAACAACATGGGAAAAATCTAAACAACCAAAACCCTAAACCTAGGAGATTGAACGACAAGAGTTTGTGGGCCTCGTAGGGGTTAGTTTGGCATCCAACTTCCAGGGGTCGTAACTTGGTCATATTATCTCCATTTGGTGCGTACGATATATTGTCAGAAATATCTCTATGAGTACTACAAGTTTAGTCACAAGATCATGCGTATGGCCACGAGCCTGCTGCGGACCTCCAAAAAATTCCATTTAGGGGGTCAAAACTACTCAGGCAGTTTAGGCCCCGAAAAATTGCTAAAAGTAGTAAATGTTGCTATAAATAAGGAAATTGATGAAACCAACTAGAGGTCTAGGTGGAATAGGTTGGTGGCCACCAATATCGACCTGGATCACCGACGCAAATATTTTATAACATGATTCACACACAAAATAGTAGCAGGTAGTGATTATTTAAGGAAATGAGAAATATACAATTAAACGACATTTAGAATGTCGATGATTAAGAAAATTTTTATAAATAAAAAGTAGAAACGGCTAGCAGAGTGAGGAAATAACCCACTTATAGTGATGCAATTAATTCGTTTTCTCATATCGATAGGAATTTTCACTGATCGAGTTTATATTTGGAATAGCGAAGTGTGGAACATTTTCTCTTTGCAAAATGTGTTTAGAAGTTGGGAGTATTGCTAGAGCTTTTTTTGCCTTACATAGACTGTTATCTCTGAATCTAGTGTCGCATGGGATCACATCCTCGACTTTAAATTATGTCTAAATGGCATGTCTAACTATCATATGAAAAGTATGAAATTATGAACACAAGGCATTTTGGATAAAGTATTAATTCATTACTGATGACAAATCAAGGTTCAAGAAGTGACATATTATGACTATGATGTTCCTTGTTATCGATAACTAATATAGGCTGGAAATGTCGTTTAGGATAATTTGAAAATCGAGATGTGATCTTATGCGATCTTTGAAAGGAATCAAAAATGTGAAAGACAAATGACGGTTCAACAATTGTGGTTATTTCTTTCATATGTTGTGAGTATTTTTAAATGTTCAAGCATTTGCCATGAGTTAAGCTGATTTTTTGTTACTGTTTATTGAATGCGGTGCCTCTTCCTTGTTACGTCAATGAAAGACACAAGAGATGTAGGAGTTTTGTGGAAGGTGCGGAAGTGCATATTTATACATGTAAACCACCAATTAATTGATTAATATGTATTGTTGTATGGGAGGGAGTTGTGTGGAAGAAGTATGCTGAAGGGAAATTTCCGCACAGTTACATTTCGTGTGACACTTTTCCTGTGCATTCATGAATTCTTTTTAAATAGAATTCTTTTTTCAACTTTCATAAGTTTCTTTCGTAAACTTCCATTTCGCGCAACACTTTTATTGTATATTTATTTAGAGGTGAGTAGGGGTTTGCAAGTTTCTTTTTCACACTTCTATTTCACACAATTTTTTATTTATTTATTATTATTATTATTTTTATTTTATTTTTAATTTTATTATTATTATTATTTATTTTTATTTTTTTCTTCTGTATATTCATGAATTCTTTTTAAATGGGATTAATTTTAGAACTAAACTTTATTTAGGGGTAGGAAGCGTCGAGCAGGTTGATAGTAGATTGTGTATTCTGGTTTTCAAACTTCTGTGGTTATAGAATATTGTGTAATTCTAATCGAAGACGAAGTATAAGTAATTTGGGTGCAGGTTAGAGAGTTGCAGGCTTGCAAATTTCTGAGCGCAGGACCTTTTGAGTACTTATGCTTGAGAAATTGACTAACTGTATGATGTGGATCACAGTGAAATTTCCACAGAATTTTGCCACTAGATTAACCAATGCAGGATCTCGAATTTGTAAACCACCCTCTGTGATATCTCTTTTGATAGTATCCTAGTTGACGAGATGAATTTTTTCCTGATTCCCTTCCCCCCCTTGCCATAGAAAGTCCCTCAAGAGTTTGGATATTTGATCCGTCACATTTTTTGGAGCAAGAAGAAAATCAGCTTGGTAAATTGGCAACACAGACAATAGATTTTTAATAAGGATTACTTTTCCTCCTTTTGTTAGCCAGTAGCCTCCCCAAGATGAGATTTTTTTTTTTTTTTTGATTTTGCTAATTATGTTGCTCCACAGGTCCCTTTTGTTAACACCATTTGATATGGGCAAACCCAGATATTTGATATTGTCCCATTTGGCATAGGCATTAAAGCCAAGGATCGGAAAAATGTTCATGAGTTCTTGTTGCTCCATATTCCAGCCATAAATTTCACTCTTTCTTTCACTTACTAAGGCTCCTGTTACCCTGCAATAGCATTTGAGAACTGAGTCAAACGCCTTTGCAATTTTGGGAGAGGCTCCTCCAAGAATAATAGAGTTTTTCGCGAAAAGGGCATGATTTAAGGGATCTATTCCATAGGAAATTCTAAGGCCAGAGAGTGACCCAATGTCTCTCTCAGCAATGAGCTTTCTGCTAAGAGTTTCAGCCAACATAATATACAGAAAGGGAGAGAGGGGGAAGCCCTGCCTAAGGCTTCTTCGGGCATGAAAAAAGCCAGTAGGGCGCCCATTAACCATGGGGGAAATACAGGGATTGTCAATACAGGCTTTTATAATATTCACAAATAGATTTGAGAAGCCGAGGAGCATAAGACTTGGATGAGGAAGGTGTGATTAACCCTGTCAAAAGCATTCGCCATGTCAAGTTTTATCAACATTCCTTTTTCTTTTCGCTATTTACTTGAGTCAGTTTCCTCCTGCACTTGAATGACATTATCCAAGATGTGTCTACCTTCAAAAAATCCTCCTTGGGAGGAGGAGATGAGCCTTTTGAGTAATGGTTTAATTTTGTTTGCTAGAAGTTTGGCCAAAATTTTGTAGGAGGCGTTGCAAAGAGATATGGGTCTGAATCCGACAAAGGTTTCTAGGTTGGCCTCTTTTGGAATTAGTGCAAGTTAGGTGGAATTGGTTCCTCCTCCTATCTTAGCTTTCTTCTGGAACCCTCTTATCATTTTCTGGAGGTCAAATTTAATGATATCCCAACAGATCTTATAGAAGTGAATGGTGAACCCGTCAAGCCCAGGAGCCTTATCAGGCTCCATAGACCAAATAACATTGATTATTTCTTCCTCCGTGAAGGGGTTAATGAGAGCAAGGTTGTATTTTGAGCTGAAAAGGAGGGGGATGTTTGAGAGGAGCTCAACTGAATCCTCCTCACTGCCTTGTGTCCCTATAGTAAAAATATTTTTGAAGTGGCTTTCTGTTGCCTCTTTTATTTGAGAAAATCCTTTGCAGATATGTCCTTCTTCAGTTGTGATTTCTGAAATATGATTACAAGAGAGTATAGCTATATATTGGCAATGAAAGAAAGAGGTGTTTTGATCCCCAGCCTTCAACCATAGGCTGCGGGATTTGATTCTCCAGAACTCTTCTTCCATTCTAAAAGAGCGGAAGGAATATATCATTGTGTTCCATTTCAACTTGTAAATCCTCCAAAGTCTGCACTGTTTCTTTCCTTTGACTGGTTGGATTTGGAGCGGGTTTTTTTTATCCATTCTTTCAGGGCTTGTTTTGCTGCCTTGAGCTTTTTCTCCCAAACATAACATGGTGATCCTGAGATTGGTTTAGCCCAAGCTTCTTTCACAGTTTCCATGAAACCATCCCTTTCAATCCAGAGGGGGCTGAAGTGAAAAGGAAGAGGACCCAAGTCATCTTCATCCTCCAGGAGCAGTTGAATGGGCTTGTGGTTTGAAGTTAATTTAGGGAGGATTTTTGTATTGATTATCTTATTGTTCATCATTAGCGAGCTTTGCACTAAGAATCTATCCAGACGAGCAGATATATGTTCCTCCTCGATCCTGTTATTAGTCCATGTATAGAGACATCTTATTGGATTAAAATAAAGGAGATCCCATTGTTTGATGAGATCTTCCACAACAGGCAACAAGTGGTCTCTACTGCTGTTACCCCCTCTCTTTTCTTTGGGCTTCAGAACTATGTTCAAATCTCCGGCAAGGATTATGTTATTGGGCGTATGCTGCTCTAAGAATGCTAGGAGGGAATTCAAACATTCTCTCTTTTTTTTTTTTTTTTAATTTTTATTTATTTATTTTTATTTTTTATTTTCAGAATAAAGAACTGGAACATAAAGATTGAAGAGTGAGATAGTCAACTTACTTGCACAATGCTTTAATTCTGTGAAAATCCAGTGCCGAGTTTCAAAGGAATTGTTCAGGTGGAAGAGTTCATCTATCCATAGGGTAGCCATCCCCCCTGAAGAACCCCTTGAGCTTACTGCTTTGCCTGCGTTTTTATTCCACTTCACCTTGCTGATATTGAGAAGGGCTTACCCTTCAATTTTTGTCTCTTGGATCATGAGAATATCTAGGGGTTCGATTTTCAGTAGATCCTTGACCGCTTTAGTTTTCATGTGGGTCCCCAAACCTCTACAGTTCCAGGAGACAAGACACATTATTTACCAGGTGGGGGGTGGGAACATCCCTTAGGAGGCCTTGCTCTGGTATTTCTTCCAATAGACGTCTCTATCATGGTCTGGCTGCCTTGATTTTTAAGTCTTTCAGCCTCCTCCTCCCTTGCTTCTTTATGGGATTTGATCCTGAGCTATCTGCTGTATTTTTCCTTGTGACTTCTGCATACAAGGGATTGGAGGGGCTGCTTATGGAAGCCTCTGGGTGGCCTGATTCTTCATATTATTTGTTGGAGTTGGGTGTTCCTTCCTAGTCTACATTTTCTAGGACTGTTTATGAGGGTTTGGCCTGACTTCTTTCTTTTTCATTTGGGTTTGGACCCCTTTCTTTGGTGGGATTGGCGCTGCTGGGGGCCTCCTTCTGAGTGACTTTCCCTCTACCTTTTTTTTTGCGCTTATTTCTGGACTAGGGTCCATTGCTCACCATTGTGCATCTCTGCTTGTTCCTCAGCCTTTTTCTTGCAGTGTTTGGCGAAATAGCTGTGACCATGGCAATGTCTACATTTAAAAGGGAGCTGTTCGTAATCCAGTTCTTGAACATGCATCCATCCAGAAACCGTTAGCTTGATTGCTTCTGGTAGTCCCTCCTCCAGATCGAATTCGACACTTATGTGGGCACACGAATACTGATCTTTTTTGACTGCTTGATCTATGTATTTTCCTAGAGCGTTGCCGATTAGCTGAAGAGACTTTTGGTTCCAGCAGTGAAGGGGAATATGGGGCAAATGCACCCAAAAAGGAACAACTAATGGAACATCCTGAGTTGGATCAAAGTCGGGCAACCATTTGTTCAGATATAATCCTTGTGGACCCATGAAATATGGTTCGTTCCTGAATATTAAGCTTTTTTCCTCTGCACTTTCGAAGATGAAGACGAAAAAGCCCTTGCCTATAAAGTAGCTTTTTCTGGCCTCTTTGGTTAACGGGATCCAGTTTCTCTGAACCCACTCTTCAAAAGACTTTGGTGAAGGCCAGAGGCCAGTGAACTGGCCTATGAGGCCTCTCTCTGCAAGATTCAGAGCTGCTCTACATGTTTCTTCTTCCGGGAGTGCAACCGAGGGGATGCTGTCCATTTTCTTCACAAATTTCTATTGCATGGCGGAAGGGGTTCTCTTAATGCAAGTTGCTATCATTGATTTGAAAGCCAGAAACTCTGAGGGGAGAGAGAGGGGGGGGGGGGGGGAGGCAGGCCCCCGGTAGAGTCCATTGGAGCGGCCGAGGAGCTCAAGAGCTGCTGTGCGCAGCAGCCACAGGGACGCACAAAGCAGAAGTGATAGACCTAATCTGCATTGGATAGGTAGCGCACGTTTTTTTATATTTACAATTATTATTAACAATGTTTAAGCTAATTTTCATAGTCACAAGTAATTAATATTTATTTTATATCGTAAATTATGTCTCTTGTGAATTGTTTCAATTTTTTTGTAGTCCGATATCAAATAAAACAAATCGACATCAACATAGTGGTGGGGAACAACTTGTTGGAAAGGTAGAGAGGATAAATAAAAATAACACACAAAAACTATAGGATTTGTTGCTCTTCTCTATTGATCACACAAAATCTTGATACACATGACTTGATTACAATGAATCCTGTGAAGGGTATTTAAACCTTTTCGACTAGCAACTCGCCTAAAATACCTTGACATGCACACACTTACCAAATTCACCTATTGCTTAACTAGAATTGACTCAATACTCAGTTGACTGACTCTCTAAATATAGAAAAACTCTTCATGCAGAAGTAATTAGCATATTTTAAAACTCCCCCTTAATTACAACCGTATGACTCAACATAAATCAAACACGACTTAAATATTCCTGCTAGGCTTACAAATTAAATTAAGTTAATTATCACTCAAACATGCCTGTTGGTCTATGTCTTAGCTAGGCTTACAATGACTCAAAACTTTTATATCTTTGAATTTTCTTTTTCTCCGCTTCCAAATTCTATATCCTCGAAATTACTTCATTATCTGTTGCAGTTTCTTGTTGCAGGCTCCATATTTCCTTACTTGTAATTGCTGCAATTTTTCTTTGAATTTTCTTGAATTTGTGTGAAAAACAATTTGATATTGTTTTCTACACCTTTATCTTCAAATATTCATTCAACCGTGGACCGTTTCCATAACATTACATCTTCAAACTGTCTTATTTTCTCTACTTCTTGTGGTTCATATTCCTGACTTTATATCTACCATATTTATTGATAGAAGGATCTCATCTCTTCATGACTCTATTGCTGAAAAATGGTTTTAATGCATCCTTCCTTGTTTTTAGAAACTTCCATATAATTCTCTTCACATTCATCATAATGTGATGCTTCTTTATTCCTCTAATATTCACACTCAAGATCATTATTCACAATTTCATTCAATTCCTGTATTGCAGCTGCTGCTTTAAAACTCGCGTCAATTTGTTCAATTGGATTTTGAATCCATTCTTCAATGAGCTTCAAAGCTGCATAAATTTATTAACAACCTTGATTTCAACTTCTACTCCCATTCTATTTTAAGTAACTTCATATTAAAAACAATGTTAAAAAAATATTTATTATTCTCTTTAGTGAGAGCTGCCTGCTCTACCTCTTCCTTCTCTGCCTTCTTTTCCACTATTTTACAAACCTCTGCTGCTGCAAACATGTTGTCTTCCACTTGGATTCCAAACACAAGTGGGTTTCTCTCACCAAATAATAAAATAGAAATATGTTCTTTCTATTGCATCATGTGTAACCACACATCACCAGTTAATGGTTCTTCATCAAATTTAACTTTAATAATTCAAATAATTGGATCCACCAAACAATTTTTGTGCTATTGATATCTTTATCTAATCCAAACTCAATTGCTGCTTGTTTACACATTGACACACTGCTTCACAGCTTGCTGCTACAGTGGTAAATTCAACCTTCAATTCTTCATCAAACATGGTTCTTACCATCTTACCACAATCAAATCCCGTTTCAAAAAATAAACCACACATGTAATCAACATAATGATCATCCACCCTATGGTGGGATATCCGAGCATGCATGTGCTCATTATCAATTTCATTAACAATTTCAACTTTACCAAACTCATTAGATGCAGTTTGATTCAATAATGTGCATCTCGCTTTGCATTAATAATCCACATGTGTTTCATCGCAGTGGGATTCACCATCTTCTGCACCATCCACGTTATGATGGAGTGCTTTAGCATTGATATGCTCATGATCTGCTTCACATAAAAAGTTTTCAACTTCTCTCTTTGCAATCTATGTTTCACCTTCTTCATCAATATGCATTCTTAAATAATGGGTTTCACCATCATCTGCACCATCCATATTACAATGAAGTGCTTGAGAATTGATATGCTCTTGCTCTGATTCACATACAAATGCTTCAAATTCTCTCTTTGAAATCTTTGTTGCATATTATTCATCCATATGCATGCTTTCATAACGGGTTTCACTATCATCTGCACCATCCATATTACAGTGGAGTGCTTGAGCATTGATATGCTCTTACCCTACTTCACATACAGAGGCTTCAACTTTTCTCTTTGCAATATTTGTTGCATCTTCTTCATCCATATGCGTGCTTGCATAATTGGATTCAATTTTATAGTCTTCACGACCATATTCCACTTTTGAGTGGGATTCTCCAAGCTCTATTGTCCTCGTAGAGTCTTGCTCATTTAATCTCAGATCTGCGACTGACTTAAAAAATTGTGACACTTCTTGTTGTTGTATGTCACTCCCCCTTTCACAAAATTTTTCTTTCAAGTATTCGATGTTTCCTTGGAAGCTTTAGCTTTTGAAACCTTTCACATAACTATTTCATCCATTTCTTTCTGAATGAAACTCAAAGCTATGATATCAATAAACATAGGAGGTGGTAGCAGATGCATGCTACACCAATCAACCTCAATTTCATATTTGTCTTTTGCTAGACTTCTCAGTTCCTTGGTTGCGGCTCGATCCTCTTTAAACACAACAAAAATATCTGCATCTTCTTTTGTATCCATTTTCTTAGTCTTCTTCAGTTGCATTTTGCGACCCATGACTGCTGTCAATCCTCTTTCTTATAGCTGCTTTCCTGTTGCATGAGTCTATCTTCCATATCGCCCTCGGAAAAAAAATATAATTTTTAATATGTGCCCCCATTAGGCACAATATACACCCAAACACCTATCATGCTTGACAAAACACCAAAATATTTTTGTAGATTGACGGACTTTGCAAAGTCTTAAATTTTCTTGTCAATAAAACTTTTTTTTATAAAATTTGATAAAACACCTTTTCAAATTTTCTATGCTTCAAAAACCCTTAAATAATTCTCTTAAACTTTATTAACCACAAAATCCCTCTTTACGATCCTTTCATAAACTTTACAAAGCTATTTTTAACAAAATTTTTTAAACCACTTTAGTAGCATGCCATTAATATCACATATATATTGAAAAGGTATTTAATATGAGGCAAAAATATCTACGATTTTTTTGATATGCTCTTGAATTACCTTGAAAGATCGCCTTTTAATAAACTTTTGACTTTTGTGTTTTAATGTGGCTCATAAGAAGAATATCTCGCGTTTAACGCTTTTCACGACACAAATATTTTGCGTCAGTATTTAACGCCACTGACAAAGAAGGAAAACTGCGTGTATGAAAAGCGTGGTAATACTAAGACTTGTAATGCGGCTGGCTACAGAGCCCACCAGCATTATAACGACCTATGTACCATTGTAGGGTGTGTTATAGCTTGAATCAAGATAAACAAATATTTCTCTTCTCTCACTCATGAATTGCTGCTAATCCGCTCTCTCTCTTAACTCTGATCTTTATGTCCTTAGCTCTGATACCAATTTGTTGGAAAGACATAGAGGAGAAACACAAAATAACGCACACAAACTATAGATTTGTTTCTCTTCTCTATTGATCACACAAAATCTTGATACACATGACTTGATTATAATGAACTTGGTGAAGGGTATTTAAACCTTTTTGACTAGTGACTAGCCTAAAATACCTTGACATGCACACACTTACTAAATTCATCTATCACTTAACTCGACTTGACTCAACACTTAGTTGAATCACTCTCTAAATATAACAAACTCTTCATGCAAAAGTAATTATCATATTTTACGACTCCCCCCTTAATTATTACTGCATGACTCAACATAAATCAAACACGACTTAACTATGCCTTTTAGGATTAAAAATTAAATTAACTCAATTATCACTCAAACATGCCTGCAGGTCTATGTATCAGCTAGGCTTATAATGACTCAAAACTTTTACATATTTTCATTTTCTTTTTCTCTGCTTCCAAATTATATATTCTCAAAATTTCTTCATTCTCTGTTGCACTTTCTGGTTGTAGGTTCCATATTTCCTTACTTGTTGTTGCTACAAATTTTCTTCAATTTGTGCTGAAAAACAATTTGATCTTGTCTTCTACACCTTTCTCTCCAAATATGCGTTCAACCATGGACTGCTTCCATAACATTACATCTTAAAACTGTCTTCTTTGCTCTGCTTCTTGCAGTTCATATTCCTGACTTTCTTTCTGCCATATTTCTTGATAGAAAAATCTTATCTCTTCTTGAATCCATTGTAGAAAAATGGTTTTAATGCATTCTTCCTTGTTTTTAGAAACTTCCATATCATTCTCTTCACATTCATCTTCATGTGTTGCTGCTTTATTCCTGTAATCTTCACACTCAAGATCATTATTCACCATTTCATTCAATTCGTTTATTCTAACTTCTGCTTTAAGACTCACATTAATTTGTTCAATTGGCTTATGAATCCATTCTTCAATGAGCTTCAAATATGCATAAAATTGATTAACAACCTTGATTTCAACTTATACTCCCATGCTATTTTGAGTACCTGCATATTAAAAAAAAATGTTAAAAACACCTTTATTATGCTCTTTAGTGAGAGCTTCCTACTCTACCTCTTCCTTCTCTACCTTATTTTCCACTTTTTTACCAACCTTTGTTGCTGCAAACATGTTTTCTTCCACTTGGCTTCCAAACACAAGTGGGATTTTCTCACCAAATAATTACATAGCAATATGTTCTTTCTGTTGCATCAAGTGCAACCACTCATCACCAATTAATGGTTCTTCATCAAATTTAACTTCAACAATTCCAATTGTTGGATCCACCAAACAATTTTCTGTGCTATTGATAGCTTTATCTAAACCAAACTCGTCTACTGCTTGTTTACACACTACTTCATGAGTAGTTCCAACTGATTCATAACTTGCTGCTATAGTGGAAAATTCAACCTTCAATTCTTCAAGAAACATGGAGCTTACCATATTACCACAATAAATTCCTGTTTCAAAAAAGAAACCACACATATCATCAACATAATGATCATCCACCCTATGGTGGGATATCTGAGCATGCTTGTGCTCATTGTCAATTTCATTGAAAATTTCAACTTTACCAAATTCATCAACTGTGGCTGGATTCACCAATGCGCATCTCACTTTGCAGTCATCATCCACATGTGTTTCATCATAATTGGATTCACCATCCTCCACACCATCCACGTTATGGTGGAGTGCTTGAGCATTGATATTCTCATGATCTGCTTCACATACAAAGTATTCAACTTCTCTTTTTGCAATCTTTGTTGCATATTTTTCATCCATATGCATGCTTGCATAACGAGTTTCACCATCATCTGCACCATCCATATTGTTAGTGTCAACATTTGCATCCTTCCATCAGTGATCAAATTAACTCTTTCATATCATGTTAGGGGTCCCATTTTGAAATTATTGTCATTCCATTTAGGTCATCATGCAAAAAATTGGTCACTGATTAGGGTATTTAGGTCATTACTACTCCTTTCACCTCCATGGTCAATGAACATCATCATGGTCAGGCCATTTATTGTTGAAAGAGTCCCATAGTCATCATTCAACTCATTCTTCCATGTTGTGTCATCATTAGGTCATAGGGTCAAAATCATGAAAATTGGTCATTTCACCATCAAATTCATCTTTTGAAGGAGTAGTAATAGTCAAAGGTTTTTAACAAAGGTTTTAAAAATCATTTTTTTATCTTAATTATGATGGATTATATGCAACTAAGTTCTAAGGCTCCAGTTCAAATCAGAATTTGAAAGTACATGGTGGGTCCAGTAAACCACCAAAGGAGAATTGATTTTCAAACTACAAAGAAACTAAAAATCAAGTTCATTTGCTCTTTCCACATTCAAGAGACATCTCTCTACCAAAAGAAATCACTCCCAATCTCCCTTCATTCCTATAAAATCCCAAATACCCCATTTTTCCTACACTAAACCCTAATTTCCTCTCCCATTGAGCTAGGGTTTGCTATGGAATCTGAAACACATGAGAAGAGGAGGCATAGGGAAGGTAATATCAGCAAGTATGAGGTCATTTTGGCTCATAACCGTCATGTCTCCATTATTTTTCAAGAAATCATTCCAAGGGACAAATCATTTGCCACACATAGGGACAATTTTGCTTCAAAGTATGTTTTTGACCAAACAGAGATGCATTTTACAAAAGTGAGAGATTTTTTTTTCACTAATAGGCTAAGGAACAAAAACCTCCTTCCATTTTTACACAGGTGTTATAGTTTTTGAGGAATGCTAAAAATATAGTTGCTACATGAGAGTTGCTGCACTTTTGGAGTAGTCTTGGGAAAATCAGTAGTTTCTCCCTGATGGAGTGTCCAAATGAATTTATTGATGAGTCAAATGATAAATATAAATCCAAATATTTCCAATGAGCTATCAGGAGCTCAATTTGGAGTCCAGAAAGGCCTCCAAAAGTGGCCTACAAGAGCACGCTATGCTTTTTTCACCCCCATTCTTCACGTTTTGACTAGTATTGGAAGAATTAATTTTTGAGGGGCTATACTTGATTATTTTTAGTACTTGATAAATACATTGTATATAAGACAGAAATATATTTCCAACAAGATATCATGAGCTCAATTTTGATTTTGGGAAGTATCCAAAAGTGATATAGAAGATGGCGCTCCACTTTTGCCAAAGGGCACTGCGCTTTTGCCTAGGTGCTGCGCTTTTTCTAGGGACCTCCAATGACAAAAATAAAGAAACCATTGGATTCATAAGGACAAATAAAATCACCCTAGAAAGTTTTATGAGATTTTTTGGGCCAATTGGTCAGTCAAAAAGTAAAAAAATCACCTTTCTGCCCTCTTTTTGAGCCTGGCATTGTGCTTTTGACCAGTCTCGGGAGATTGACTTTTTGGAGGGTCAAATCTGGTCAATTTTGGAAATTAAGCATAGATTTGGAAATGAAATAGGACATGCTTTCCAATGAGCTATCCTAAGATCAATTTTGACACCAGGAATTCTTTAAAAAATGGTGTTGAAGTTAGCGCTTCCCTTTTCACCTTGGCGCTGGGCTTTTGACAAATTTTATGAGTTTGCTGATATTTCCAAATTTTCTCAGTTTTTTCATTTTCACCTTGGAAAATGCCTTTTTTACCAACGTAATTCATGATGTAAATGTAATTTTTATGTTTTTACACTTACCTAGGGTGAATACATTAGATGAAAACTCTTGATGAGATGTAATGAATCAGTTTCCAAAAAGTGAGGGATGAGTCAGTTTGACCTCCCTGCACTCTAGGTTTCAGTTCAGTTTTTCGTGGAACTTCTCCTCCACTCAGGGATTCGACCCTTGAGGTTTGGAGAAGTTTTTTTGTGGTATATATCTTGTAATTTTTGACTCATTTCATAGGTTGGATCTTGTTGCATTGATCAGAGACTCTAATGTAATCAGTATTTGGTATGAAATTAATGAAAAAGTTGCCGCTATTTCTTTGGGATACCTGTGGTATGGAAAATTAGAATTGTTTCTTATCATGTTACATATGTATGAATATTTTGTCTTCATGATCCATTTCATCTCTATTATATGCTAGTTTTCAAGTTGATAAGCAGACTACATCTTCTATGGTCTGTTTTGGGAAAATATTCATAATTTGTTTCATTTCTTCTGTTTAGAAAGAATACATGAATTTTCTTGCTCTTTCTAGCAACTCATATGTCTGATCTATCCCATTAAAAAACCCTAAAGTGTTAGCCTTCCTACCTACCTCGCCCCATTGAATGGACTGCAATCCTAATCTTATTTGCTGTCACCTAGCCTCTTTGACCTAATTCACCCATCCAACAAACCAATTCAAAAAAACAAACCCCTGTACTCATACGTAGCTGAAAACCCTAATTCATCTAGCCCTCTTGGTTGTGACCTTGTGGAGAGAGCCCTCTCCGGTTTGGTAGGGCAAGCTACCAAGCTAAAAGATTGGTCTCTCGTTACCTCTGTTTGGACTCTTTCTTAGCCTTAGAGATCCTGGTTAGTGTTAATATTTGCATCCTTCCATCAGTGATCAAATTAACCCTTTCATGTCATGTTAGGGGTCCCATTTTGAATTTTTTGTCATTCCATTTAGGTCATCATTGAAAAATTTGGTCACTGATTAGAGTATTTAGATCATTACTACTCCTTTCACCTTCATGGTCAATGGAAATCATCATGGTCAGGTAATTCATTGTTGAAAGAGTCCCATAGTCATCATGGTCACCATTCAAATCATTCTTCCATGTTGTTTCATCATTAGGTCATAGGGTCAAAATCAAGAAAATTGGTCATTTCACCATCAAATTCATCTTTTGAAGGAGTAGTAATAGTCAAAGGTTTTCAACAAAGGTTTTAAAAAGCATGTTTTTATCTTAATTATGATGGATTATATGCAACTAAGTTCTAAGGCTCCAGTTCAAATCATAATGTGAAAGTACATGGTGGGTCCACTACACCACCAAAGGAGAAAATTTATTTTCAAACTACAAAGAAACTAAAACTCAAATTAATTTTCTCATTCCACATTCAAGAGACATCTATCACTACAAGAAAAAATGACATTGGTGAGGGTCATGGTTGTGATGGACCTTTAAGGTCCGTCACCAATGTCACATATGGTGACAATCCTTAAAAAAAACGTTATCGTAAGTGCATATAGTGATGGTCCTTTAAGGTTTGTCACCAAAGTCATTTTCAGTGACACTTTTGGTTAGGGTTGTTAAAGGCCCGTCACTAATTCTCTCTTTGGTGACACTTCTAGTGATGCTCTTTTATTGATCCTCACCGATTCTCTTTTTGGTTACTTTTGGTGACGGTCAAAAAATGTTCGTTGTCATTGATTGTTCCAATGAGTTTTTGATGACGCTATGTGCATGTTACTATGTTTTTTGTCAAAAGATAATGATTTAAGACCATTGTTGTGGAGTATTTTTCATTATGTTTCCAAGGCCATATAGTTTTAGAGATAATCAATTTGTTAAGAAGTAATTAGTGTGTACCATTTCCCTCGAGTAATGAGAATATAGTTTTCCTACGAGTCAATACATGAGTAATCTCTATTAGGTTTATTATCTAACAAATTCCCTTTAGATAAAGTTCCACTAGTGTGTGTAGAAATATATTATTTAGTACATAATCAAGCTTTGTAAATTTGATTAATGAGAGAGATCTAGCACTCCTCAACACTCTTCGCACATATTAACAATATTCTTTGGCACACACTAACATTCCTTGCCAACTCACATGTATTAGAACATCTTTATACCTATGACATATTGCCATGACTAGGACACCCAAGCACATGTTGGAAAGTCCTATCATAACATAACACTCTCCTAGCATGTGTTGGGCATGCCTTGTAGTACCTAGCACTCCCTGGAACACTTTGGCACTTAACACATTGATTTGAAAACAAACCTATTTGTAATGCTATGCAAAGTATCCATTTCCATTAAAATTAATGTGAAAAGTATTCTCCATGTATTGCAGGTTTTTTTTTTTTTTTCTAAGTAAAAGTAATCTATTAAAAAAAGGATTAAAGTACAGTGGGACGAGGCCTGATCATTGCTGAGTGTTGTGGCATTTGAAACAAAAAACCATAGTTTGAAGATTTCCCCGCAGGAGGGAAACCAGTCTGAAACAGTTCATTTGAAAAATCCCGCGCAGGGGAAGCAGAGAATTGGAGTACTGGAGACCATTTCGAAGCAAAAAAACAAATGCATGTTTAGTGACAGCAGGAAACACATAAACAGGCCCGTGAGAGTGGGCAGAAACAGAGCAAAAAAACCAGAGTGAAGAGGAGGAACTACTCATCAGGAGGTTCGTAGACAACTCTGCACCAGAGTTCATCTGGTTCCCCGTCAGAATTGTACAGGTCAACAATAGAATGGATCACCTTCCCGGGAGGTGGAGGAGTAACCTGTGCCTCGCTCGCTTGCACCACGTCCAACCTCATATAAGGTTGACCCACCACTTCCTTGTTCGCCTGGTCCTGCGTGGCCTTGCCCATATGACCTTGCAAGTTCTCACAATCAGGATGCTTCAACCCAACAATCTGCACCGAATCCTGAGCCGCTGAGAGGCTGCAATCCTTCGGGCGAGAACTGAGAATAATTTCCTGAGGCTCTTCATGAAATACGACTGTAATTGAGGCAGTCACCCGGGGTCGATTGAGAGTACTGTTAAAGGAAAAATGCGCGGTGTGGGTTTGAGCAGAAGGAGTTGAAGGAGTGGGGGAAGCAAGGCGACGACTCGAGCGGAGAAGGCGCCCTCTAAGAAGACTGTTAGAATGGGAGGAAGGCACAGAGGAGGTGCTAGAGGTGGAGAGAGAGCGTCGAATTTGGCGCCTTGTGGAGCCTCTTCTGCAGCGCATTCTCTGCTTGAGGCACGACGTAGTCGCAATCAAGACAGTAGGGCAGGGAGGTGAACGATGGACAAAAGACTGAGGCGAAAGGGGCAACAGGGAAACATAAGCAAGCTTGCAGGAACCAGCGTGGGAGAAGTGGATATTTTCTCCAAAATCCAAACAAAATTTGAGACAACGCCTCTTACCAGTTACAATGCGAACATTTGAAAGCCCAACTCTTGGAGCGCACCACAGATTCACTGGTGGGGGAATTCTGTGCAGACCAGAGGGACGCTCCATAATAACAACCCAATCAACCATGCAACTGTGAATCGACTGCAATAAACCACCATAAGTATGAACTGGAGGCTGAGCCATGTCACAGCATGCGAAAGTGTATCGAGGAGCGGGATGATGGTTGATACGAGCACCAGGAGTAAATGGCATTAAACGCTGAACAAATGAATTTAAGAGCTGAATGACAGCATTCTTGCGGGTGGGAAAGTGGCTTCCCCTTATGCCACACCCCCATCCCATCACGTTAAACACTAACATTTGCACCCACATTCGGGAGTTTTGCTTCACTCTGGACTAGATTTTGGCATTCCTGTCTTTGATCATGATTCTGAATTATATCGAGTGATCCTGTAAGAAGATTGTGCTCATTGTCTACTCCCAAGTTGGCGAGTAGATCAACAAATTTATTACCTTCCCGTATGATACGCTTGAAGAGGATTTCTCTGTTGTTGTGTAGCCATTGCTCAATATCTGCCAGGCGTGCTGCAAGTCTCCAACTGTTGGAAATTTTGTGCGCATGAGCCCCGTTTAGGAGCTGAGTTGCCAAATTGATAATAATTTGGGAATCCCCTTCAATCTCTAGAGGATGCAGCCCATGAACTTGAGAAAGGAGAAGTCCTTGCCAAAGGCCTTCCATCTCAGCCGAATTTTTTGTGTCCCAGCCAAGATTTCCCATGTAGATGACGATAGGTTTGCCTTTGTGATCTCTGATTATGCCACCGTAGCCTGCTTTGCTTGGATTCCCTTTAGAAGCCCCATCAAAGTTGATTTTGAAGGTATTCTTAGGAGGAGGGGTACAGGAGTTCTTGGTGTAGTCGGTTCTAGGAACTTTGTGCGCTTGCTTTCTAGGGTGAAGCTGAATACCCCAATTTTCCCAAATGGATTTTTCTTTTTCTAGTGTTGGGTAGTCATTTGTGTCCCAGGATTGCAATGCCAGGGTTTCTGTGAGATTGAGACAGAAGTTTCTCCAGATTATGTTGAGAAGAGTTTTTTGATCCTTGAAAATGCGTTTATTTCACTCTTTCCATATATTCTAGAGAAGAAGACCTGGGATGATTCTCCAGAGTTGATTTAGAATGTCGCTTTTGTAAGGATTCTGAGGCCAGTGTTGAATAGAGCTAATTATATCTGCAGAGAGTCGACAATTTTGTTGGCATTGAAAACTAAATTTCTCCCACAATTGATTGGCCAGAGAGCAAGAGTATAGGAGATGCTGCTGTGTTTCCTCATGAGAACAGCATATGGGGCAGATTGAGGGGCCATGAAAGCTTCTTTTCCGTAAGTTATCCCAAGTGAGGATTCTTTGGTGTCCAAAGAGCCAAATAAATAAGGATACTTTGGGCCAAACCCCCAAACTCCAAATTCTACTCCATAGGGGATCTTTGGGCACTGGATCGTTGCTTATAATTTTGTAGGCTTCCTGGGTGGAGAAGGATCCTTTTGGCGTGTACCCCCATCTAAGAATATCCCGGATATTAGAAGTTCTGATACATCAAATTTTAAGTTCAGAGTTTAAGGCTACCTTAGTCTGCTCATCTAAGTTCCTTATTATCCTTTCAACCTGTTTCCACTGCCTATATCCCTGCTCTGCATTGTCTTTCCAATGTTGTTAAACTGTTTCCAATTGCTGTAAATCCCATTTCGATCCAGGAGGCGGTCTATAAGTGTGAGTGAGTTTGGGGAATTGGTCCTAGGAATCCGTCCAGAATCTAGTAGTGCTACCATCCCCCAATTCCCAGAAACCGTGTTGTTGTATAAGCAGATAATGCTGTTTGGCCACGTTCCATATGAGAGAGCCTTGCTCCATTGGAGTGAATCTTATGAGTTCCTCCTATGGTCTGTGGTTGGCATATTTGGTGGTCCAAATTATTGCCCAGGGCTTGTTGGGGGTTGTGAGACAATTCCACCAAATTTTGGCACTCATAATAGCGTTGCTGTGAGTAGT
Source organism: Pinus albicaulis (assembly GCA_034641835.2). Classification (NCBI taxonomy): domain Eukaryota; kingdom Viridiplantae; phylum Streptophyta; class Pinopsida; order Pinales; family Pinaceae; genus Pinus; species Pinus albicaulis. Next base: position 729,915,000 of record CM076582.1, on the reverse strand, counting down.
ATCTCGCAATCCTATTCCTCCTTGTTCCTTTGGCTTGCAGACAATTGACAATTTAACCAGGGCCCATTTACGATTTGTGCCTTTGGATCCCCATAGGGAATTTTGCTGAAGGGTTTAAATTTTTTTTAGAACCCATTTTGGCGCTGCCAAGATTGAGAAAAGATATAGGGGCATAGCTTGTAACACTGCTTTGAGAAGGATCAATCTGCTTGCTATGTTTAGGGTTCTGTGAGTCCATGAAGAGAGACGTGCTTCCATCTTTTCAAGGATCCCTTTCCAGGAGGCATGCTTAAGAGCTGAGGCTATTAGAGGAGAGCCCAAGTATTTTGAGGGGAGGGTGGCAATGGAGAAGCCAAGAATACAAGCTATAGCTGATTGAGTGATAGGAGGGGTGTGAAAGAAGAAGATTTGGGATTTAACAATATTAATGCTCACTCACGAGACAGTCGATAAATCATTCAAAAGGGACTTAAGTTGAGAGGCCTCATGAACAGAAGGGTAACCAAACACCATATTGTCATCCATAAACTGCTGGTGAGTTAGGGCAGGGGAGTTGTGAACTGAGAGGCCACAGAGCTGCTGGGATGTAAGGGCATTTTTAAGATGGCGACCCAGGCCTTCCGCCATTAAGACAAAGAGAAAAGGAGACAGGGGGTCCCCCTATCTGATACCTCTAGTGGGGCTGAAGGGACGAGAGGGAATACCATTAATTAGGATTGAGAAGAAAGAGGAGGAGATAAGACTTGAGACCCAATGAATCCAAGTGGGAGAGAAACCAAAAGAATATAACACTTTTTGAATGTAAGTCCAACTTAACTTATCAAAAGCTTTAGAAAGATCGATCTTGAGAATCATACCTGCCTATTTGGTGTGCTTGAGAGAGTGTATGATCTCGTGAGTGAGGATGATGCCATCTAGAATCTGCCTTCCTTCGACATAACCAGATTGCTCTGGGGATATGAGCAAGGGAAGAAGCGGTTTCAATCTATTAGCAATGACTTTAGAAATACATTTGTAGATGGTGGAATTTATCTGGCGTGCTGGTGTCCTCTTCTTTGGGTATTAGAGTGATGAAGGTCACATTTAGAGAGGGGAGCAGCCAGTCCATAGAGCGCAACTCCTCCACCACCATCCAGACCTCTTCTTTGACAAGATCCCAAAATTTGTAAAAGAATGTAGTCGTGAAACCATTCGGACCTGGAGCCTTTCCATCTTTGAGCTGCTTCATTGCAAGATCCACTTCCAGACACATGACCGGGCGCAAAAGGAGTTGATTGTGCTCTTCGGTGATAATTTTTGGAATATTTTGTGTGATTCTTTCTATGGCCGGCAATCTGTCCTGTAGAGGCTCCTGGTGCACAACATGGAAGTGGATAATGAACTCTTGCTCGATCTCAGCATGATCTTCCACTCTTTCCCCCTCCTGATTCTTAATGAAAGTGATTGTGTTGTGCATTCGTCTTTGAATAGTAGTTCTGTGAAAGAATTTGGTATTTCTTTCGCCCTCCTTCAGCCATCTGATTCTAGATTTCTGTCTCCATAGAATTTCTTCCTGTTCTGATCTTTCCTCCAGTTGAGTTTGTAGCTGCTTTTCCTGCTCCAGAGTTCTTTCTGTGTAACCTTCTAAGATGATTTGCTGTTGGAGATCCTTCATTTCTTTATTTAGGTCCTACTGTGCCGGGAAGATATTGCCAAAAGTGGTTTGATTCCAGCGTTTGATGTGGACTTTAAGGAATTTGAGCTTTTGTTGAAACTGGAACATTTTAGATCCTTCTGGCGGTGTGAAGTTCTTCCACATGGAGCTGATGAGGTCATTCAAAGCGGGGTGATTAAACCATAAGGCCTAAAAGCGAAAAGGGCGACGTGTTGAGTGACCCGGCCTTTGCCATTGAAGAGAGATCAGCCAGTGGTCAGAACCAGTGAGTGAGAGAATAGCAGAAGAGATGTCTCCCCCTAGATAAACTGCATTATCTGAGATAATAAATCTGTCTAGCTTAGAGGTGATGTGTTGCCTTCCTGCCCTGCGATTACTCCAGGTGTAAATTCCATTACTGTATTGCAGATCAATCAGCATGTTGTCTTGTATGAAGTCTTTAAAGTGGCCACTTTCTGGCTATAATTTGGCTCTGCCTCCCATATTTTCCTCCAACTTGGTGATCATATTGAAATCACCTCCTAAGATCCAAAAAGGATGGATTATGTCATAGTTGAGCACTCCTATAGTGTCCAGAAGTGCAGTTTTATTGCCCGTATCCTGCGGGAAATAGAAATTAGTAAGGTGACCATGAACGTTTTTTCCAATGATATGAAAAGTTTCCTGTATAATGTGGTGGGAAGCATGGAAATTTGAGAGAGAGATGGCCTGAGTGTTCCAGGCGATGGCCAACCCTCCAGAAGCTCCCAAGGCATCCACAGCTACTGAATGACATCCAGGACAAGCTTTTGAGAGAATGCTACCAAGAGTATTACTGTTACATTTTTTTTCTTTCATGAAGAATATCTGAGGCTGTTCCTTCTTTATCATATTTTTTATCATTATGAGTTTCTCGGGACTGTTAAGTCCTCTTAGATTCCATGAAATGAGCTTCATGATTCACTGTTTGGGAGAGGCTTATAGTACTTTGTCAGCTTAGCATATTTGCCTGAGTCTACCAGGATTTTGCCCACTGTGATTTTTCTTTCCAGATTTGTTTTCCTGCCTCTCTTCTTGGAGTCTTTAGGAAGTTGGTTTCCATCCCACCGACTGCCTGGTTGTATTCCCAGTTCTTTCTGTCGAAAAGCTCTTGAGATAATAAATTCCAGCTTGGCTAGCTGATGCTCTTGAATCTTGTCAAACTCTTTTCTTCAGCAGGCTTGTTCAAGCTCAAAGATATCAAGCCCTCTCATATCTATGCTTTCCGGTTCTTCATCCATAACTTGTGCTTGACTGCTTTCTGTAGAGGGTTGACTGGGAAGGCAGTCAACATCCATTCTGTTTGGTTCCCAGTCTGGGTCTTTCAAAGTGGCTTCAGATAGACTAATCGGAGTCCCCGTGGACGAAGGCTTGGGGGAGGAATCAGGCGGAAGGGGGGTCAAGGTCGATTTAGCTGCATGAGGGGTTGTCTGATCAGCTTGAGGGGAGATTTCGGCATCAGTGGCTAAGGCTTCAAAGCTATTACTGGTGGAAGGAATTGAAGAAGTGGCTAGGTTGGATTTTTTCCCATTAGAAGGTTTCTTATGAGACCTCCTCTGACTGGTGACTTTGGTGAACCCTTTAGGTGCAGAGGAATCCAAGAGATCCGAGGTCTGTGGGTTGGCATTAAGCGGGAAGTCCCCGAAGAGATGTCCATGAATGTGACATTTGCGGCATTGGAAGGGAACATGTTCAAAGTATAAGGGTTGGATCCATTCAAAATCATCGTGGTAGAGGCTTAACGAATCTGGGAGTGCTTTGTACAGGCGCATGTAGACACAGCTGTGAGCATAAGAGGTGTAGCGATGCAGCTTCGTTTCCTCCGCAATTTTAATGAACTCCCCCAACCCCTTGCCAATGTATTTTAGAGATTATTCGTCCCAGTACTCCAGAGGAAGCGAGTACATCCCAATCCAAACCAATGCCCAACTGAAATCTTCCTTGTCTGGGTTGAACCTTTCCACCCAGTCCCTTAGATATAGAACAGCTGAGTTAAAGAAGTAAGGGCCTTCATCCAGAACCCTGTTACGATCTTCAATGCGGAGAAATATTGCAGTAAAGAAGCCCTTGGGTCCTAGCTGAAGAGTGACGTGCCCTTTGGGTTTCCATTTGGCTGAGATCCACCCTTGCAAAGCTTTCTCAGTGGGCCAGTATCCGATAAATTTTCCAATAAGGGTGTGATCCCTCATATACTGGATTTTTCTGTTGATCCTGTGGCTAGGAAGCTCGATTTTAGGTCTTTCTGCCGCAATCGGTTTGCAGGTAGCTGACATCAAAGTGGGAGTATCTTTTTGCCCAGGTTCTGCTTCTTGTGCATCACTGTTCTTGTTAGTTAAAACTTTTGGTGAGTTCGGCATTCGGTTGTCCTTTGCTTTTGGAAGCGTCTGGTCCGATGCAGCGTTCAGAGAAGGGTCCGTGGAGTCTGGTTTGTCGTTACTTGAGGGGGAAGACTATGCGCCACCCCCCCCGGAAGGGCCTGCCATGGCAGGCGAACCAATGTCAGTCCAAATGGAGCTAGTGAGAGAGGGCCAGAGTAAGGCCGAAGGAGATTAGAGTCGGTCGGCACAGTTGCTGACTGTGAGCGGGAACCCTACCAGAGCGCTTGAGCATTTTTTCTGCCTCCATGTATTACAGGTTAAACAAAGTGTTTTTAGTAATTGTTTTTGGGTTTATGTGTGAGTATTGGTTCTTTAAATTTACTGTTTAACATATTGTATCAGAAATACACGATAAGATAAATTCATCATAGCATAACACAAAAAACTGATGAGGCAGTTCACCCCTCCTGGGCTACATCTGCTGGGTCCAAGGCTCCCAATGGGCATGTCCTTGCTCTATTAAGTTGCTCAAAATGGTTATACAGTGAAATATATGCCTAAAAATGAAAAAAAAGCTGTGAATTTGACTTCAAAAGACAGAAATAAGATAAAAATGGCTTTTGTTTGACCTCAAACAGTGAAGTACAACCCAATACAGCTCCATCTCCCTGATGGCCCTCGTGGCTCTTTCCTCTTCCCTGAAGAAAAAATGGCTTAAGAACACCTATGTTCACTCTTCCACCTATCCCAAACACTCTAGAATGCTCAAGAAATCCAAAATTGACTAAATTTTCATCCAATTTGGCTCAATATTGAGAAAGTTATGATCAAAACAAATTTTTCCGAGTGGCACTAGAAAACATTTTCCAAAGCTGGAGGAACTCCAGTTAACTTCGAAAAGAAAGACAGAAAGATAAGACTGGTGGAACCGTGCCACTTGTTTGGTCAATTTAGTGTGTCCTAAATTGCTACATTAATTTATCAATCTGGGATTCGTAAGCTGATGAAGTGTGGCGCACTATATGTGCAAGATAACCTATTTCTTAACTTTTGGTCGTTTTTGGTTTTTGAGATGGAAATTCTAAAATAAAAACAAGTATGGTTATGTTTGTTCAAGGAAATGATATCCTCTATAATGATTTACCAACTTGAAACTTAAAAAGGAATTTGAAACTTACAATGACAAAACTTGAAAGGAAATGAAAATGTGCTGTTGAAATGAAAAGGTGCTGCTAGTCTAATAAATCAAAACAGTAAACTATTGAGCATGAAAACCAAACTATTCTTGCTGCTGTCTAAACACAAAAGAAACTATGCTTAAAGAAATCCAAAATTGCAACAAAGTAAATCTAAATCAGATTACATCAACTTATCTTCTGATCCCTCATCATTAGTCCAGCTATGATTTTCGGAAGTAACCATAAACAACTTGAGTAACTGATATCTAACTTGCAGAAAGTAAAATAATATCAAACCATACATTCATAATTCAATCCCTCACCATCAGTCCAGCTGTGGCTTTCGGAGGTAACTGAAGATGTCATGCACAATTTAATATTTCTAACTTGCGGAAAGGAAACTAATACCAAACTACACATTTCATAATACAATCCCTCACCATCAGTCCAGCTGTGGCTTTCGGAGGCAACTGAAGATGTTATGAGCAGTTTAATATATCTAAATTTGCAAAAAGGAAACTAATACCAAACTACACATTTCATAATACAATCCCTCACCATCAGTCCAGCTGTGGCTTTCGGAGGCAACTGAAGATGTTATGAGCAGTTTAATATATCTAAATTTAACTACTGAAGCAAATGAGAAAAACTGAATTAAACAAAGCAGTACTGAAATTAAACAGAAACTAAGAAAAACAAATTAGCAACAGAACAATGTTAATTCCATGTCATTAGTCAAAAATTTATGCAAATGCCCGGGCTGCCTATTTATAACCTGAAACAAGAACACTGATCAGTTTAACAATAACATAAAACATGAAAGACAGAAGTAAAATGGAAAGCATGAAAGATTATAAACAGAAATGAAGCATATATATCATGAAAGATGCAATGTATAAACATGTGAATGGATTATGGCACAATGAGCTTTAAGGAAATAAAACAAGAACTATACAATAATGCACAGAACCTTGGCAAGTGCAGGGGCCCTCTACACCAGCCTTGGCAACAATATTCAAGTACGAATTACGTTTGGAAATAGTCTTCTTATATTAATATGCAGTCATAACAGAAAGATGATATTACGGCACAGTGGCAATTACATTACAGAGCTATCTCCAGACTAATCGAGACTAATCTAATATGCGTATACAAACGCGTTATTTATAACAAAAGAAATATAACTGACTCCTAAAGTTTATGCTGATGGAGAACACGTAGACCATTACGTCCACAGATCTAGGATCATGGCCGTATTGAGGAGTAAATCTATGAGGAGTGGATGTTTGAATTCGGCTATGGAGCCGTGTACAGATGTTGATTTGTCCTCCGCAACTCAGAAACGGCCATATGAACCTTCACGTGACACGAAACAGAGTCTTGTCACCGTGGGACTCTACGGTTGACTTCCATTTGGACACCTTTGACCGCAGCCTCTTTAGATGAATTTGCTCGAGCCAATAGGACACGATCCATGTCCACATCATTTCTGACTTGCCCATGTGGCTCGTTTTTCCTGTAGACACTTGTAACATAGAGTTTCACAAAATGGCTGCGGAAAGTTGCAGCAGCTGCGGAAAGTGGCAAGATTCCGCAGCTAAATGAGAAAAATCTAAATCAAACAGCAGACACAAAAATATAGTTAAAAACCATTTTAGATGCTCTTTTACAATTAATATACAATGATATTGACAACTTGGGAGGTTCAGGTGAATGAAAAAGGTATAGAAAGGTGTATGGAAAAGATGCAGATTTGAGACTCAACATACCCCCACTATGAAGGTGTTGCATGTCCTCATGCAACCAAAATTTTGATAATCCTTCCTCAGTTCATATGCCTTGACACTTCAGCCAGTACATCCAATCCTCTCCTCTTTTTCCTTGGTGCTGCCATCATCCTGGGCTTCTTCATTAAGCACCTAAATTTGATATTAACCAGTGCTCTGCTTAACTTCTAGCATTTCCTTTTCAATTTCTTGTTCTTCTTCTGCCATATTCCCAGATGTAGCATGGTATTATCATGAATGATTTTGTCCAATTTGCCTTGTTCCTTCAATGCCTCATTTTCATTTTTAATGTGTTTATTTAAAAGCTCTAGCTCAAAGACTTCTTGTTTCAGTGATTGGACTAAATCATTTTGTACTGTGTGAGGCTGAATGGACGAAGTACTGGGGCCCGTAGCTGCTCTTTCCAAAGATTCTATATAATCATATACTTCCTGCTGCTTGGGGTCTATATCAGGTGTCATTTTTATTGGGTTGTCCCCAAAATGCCGTGAAGGAGAGTTATCTTCAAAATCTGGCTGAGAAGGGCTCACATCAACATCTTGCTGAGAATGGGATGGACTATGGTCAATGTCTGACTGAGAATGAAATGAAACAGGTTCACTAACTGACTGAGATGGACTATGGTCAGCTGGGGATTGTTCAGATGTTTCCTCTCCCAAATCAATGAAATGAGGACCCTTCATTTTCGTTTTCCTCAGTTTCCCCTTAAGTCTGCTACTTCTTCTCACACGCTGTGGTACACTATCCTTTTGTTTTTGTTTTCCTTTTTCTGTCTTCTTGGCCATAGAGGACTGTTTTTTAAGATAAATTAATCTTTCGGATAACACTTGGTGATCTTCTTCTTCAGAAGAAGGACTTTGATGTATAGCCTCAATAGTTTTCCTCTTTTTTGGTGTTATTGGCTTCTTACCCTTGATTTCTTTCTTCTTCCTCTTTGACAGTCTCTCTTCCCTATCAGTTCTTTCAATTGTAGTAGTAGGAGTATTTTGAATTTCATCAATTGTTCTTTTTCTCCTACTTCTTCTTGTTGTGCTACCTTCAGGAATTTCTTGAGTAGGAGTAATTTGAGTTTCATCATTTATTCTTTTCCTTCTACTCCTTCTTGTTGTACTACCTTCAGGAATTTCCTGAGGTTCCTCAAAGAAATTTCTAATCAGAAATTGTTCCCATGTGTCTTTCTTCTCCTTTAACTCTTTTTCAATCAAAATTTTTACAAGACCGTGGTGATATAGATGTGGTTCTACATCTCCTAAATGCTTCTGAACAGTCACAAACATTTTCTTAAAACTATTTAATAGAAAATATGGGAGATTGAGAGTTTGATTATCTAGAAAATTCATCAGCAATATGGTGTGGTACATATACATGGACCCAAAACGGCCTTCACAGGTAATGAATTTTTGAACAACTAGCAGCAAAGTAGCCCATTCCTCTTTCAATGCATGAACAGGAATTCCTCTTTTAAAAACAGTTATGTCCATACCTTGGTTTCGTAAGATTGTTCTCCAGGCTTCATCACTAATGCTTTTATTTTTAAACCAACGCTCACCCTCTTGAGGAAGTTCCGTGGCTGTTGCTATAGATGCCTCGTTTACTGCAAACTTAAGTTCTCCAATCTCTACTTCCAAGCCATTGAACGACCTTGCAAATGCTTTTGTCACTTCTTTATGATAGCCTCTGAATTTCTGGATAAACTGCAGCCACTTTGCTTTCTTCAATATATCCCTTACTTGCGGATATCCCTCCATGAACTTAGGTCCTTCCGGTTCTGCTCTTAGCAATTTACCCATTTTTCTTTCTGCTCTTCACAAATTTTTCTGCGTGAGGTTTTAATGGAAATAGAACGGCTGAATGCACGGAGATAAGCACAATGAATATAGGTAGATATCAGAGAGTGGGTATACAGGCTGTAGCGTAATAGAGAATGAAATGGAGTGAGGCAGAACAGAGAGGGGTTTCGTGAGCACGACAGAGACACAGCTGTGAGATTAACAAAAAAATAGGAGGAGTATAACACATCCGGTAGTGTTTTGAAATTTGGTGGCTGCACAATAAATGTGAGCACGTTTAAACAACGACTATGGATTTATGCGGCTGTAAGAGTCCATGGTCAAATCAATTATGTCTCATTGTCACCGGTGGAATGTCGGAGTATGAGTGAAGATCGGGGGTTTAATTATGGAACCGTTTGAGAATGGATGTGAGAAGATCATATGGAGATCGTGAAAGGGTTACAGAATTTGTCAATATAATCATTGCACATAATGGATGGAGCTTATGGTTTAGAACTATATAAAAATGTGTTTTTCAATGCTATTTGAAATGAATTTTACTCATACCTTGGAATCTTTTGCCTTTTCCCTTAGTCTTCAACTAGTTGCTCTTTATTGGTGTCTTGAATGCTCCATGTCTTCATTTTTGATCCTCTCGCCTGCATTTTATTTCATGATTATGGAAATAACTTCTGACTGTACATTCTTTTGAAAACAGAGTAGTAGCTGCGGAATCTGCTTCTGGCTGCGGAAACTGGAGTCAGCTGCGGAAACAGATGTCAGCTGTGGAAACTGACACAACTATTATTTGGATGAATGGAGATGAACAGATGACAAATGACCAGATGGAAATGGTCATGAAAAAGAATTTTATTGATGAAATGGAATGAAATAGATAAAATGAAGTGGAATGGAGTGAAATGAAGTGAAATGAAATGGAATGAAGTGGAATGGAATGGAGTGGGTGGTCACAAAACTTGTGAAATGAAAGAGATTTTTTTTTTTTTTGGAAAATATAGAGTGTCAGGTGTTCCTGATTTTCACCCTATATTTTCTGTATAAGACTGCCAATCAGTGATTGGTTTTCAGGCTTATACGATTTTTTTATTTTATTTTATTTTTTTTGCTTAACTGAAAAGAACAAAAGCTAGGCTGGTGGAGAAGAAGAATTCTTCTGTACCGGCCTGATTGCAGAACTTTCTTGAAACATTTTGACAAAATCCTCTTTTGAGAGTGGCTTATGATAAACTTTCAATCTATGGCCATTCACAATAAGAGGAGTTTGAAACTCATCAATGGTCTTGATTCTTACAGCTCCATTGCTAAAGATCTTGTCAATCTCATATGGCCCAAGCTAATGAGTCTGAAATTTTCCTTGAAAATATTTAAACTTGGAATCAAATAACAATGCCCAATCTCCTTCTTGAAACTTCTTCTCTTTGATATACTTGTCATGCCATTTATCTCTTTGATATTGAACTAGATCAGTTCTTAGAATTGCTTCTTGTCTGATCTCATCTAGCTCATTCAACTGCTCCATTCTATGCTTTTGGGCTTCTGATAAGTCCATCCCCAACTGAACTGCTATCTTGAAGGTCTTTACTTGGAACTCAATGGGGAGCAGGACTTCTTTCCCATAAAAAAGTTCATAGGGAGAATGTGCTGTCGTATTTCTCCATGTAGTTCTGTATGCCCACAAGGCTTCAGGAAACCTTTCTGCCCAATCTCTTATATGTAGATGAACAGTTTTGGTGATGATACTTTCAAGAACTTTGTTTGTGGACTCCACTTGACCATTTGCTTGAGGATGGTAAGGAGTAGATCTTCTGTGCTTGATTTTGTATTCTTCCATCAACTTCTCCACCAAATTGGATGTGAATTGGCTCTCCTGATCTGTCAAAATTTCTCTTGGAACACCAGAGCGAGTAAAAATATCCTCATAAAGAAAATGAACAACTGAATTTTCAGTAGTAGATACTAATGCTTTGGCTTCTACCCATTTAGTAACATAATCAGTACAAACCAATATATACTTCTTTTTCTTAGATGGTGGATTAATAGGTCCAATGAAATCTAAAGCCCATTTTTCAAAGGTTTCGATGAGTACCTGTGGTTGCAATGGAATTTCATTTGAAAGGGTAGGTTTCCCTACTCTTTGGCAGCTGTCACACCTTTTGACATATTGTTTTGCATCTTCGAAGAGGGAAGGCCAATAATATCCTAAAGAGAGGATTTTATAGGCCGTCCTTTTGTCTGCAAAGTGTCCGCCGCATGGTTCATCATGACATGCCTTAAGAATATCGGGCATTTCATCTTCCCTGACACATCTTCTGATCACAAGATCTGGCCCTGTTTTAAACAATTCGTTAGAAATCCATGAATATTTTGAACTCTCCTGAATAATCTTTCGTTTTTCTCTTGGAAATAAATGTGAAGGTAGTTTCCATGTAACCAAATAGTTAGCAATATCTGCATACCAAGGGGTCTTAATAGTTACTGCAAACAAATATTCATCAGGAAACTTATCTTCTACAAGAGAATCTTCTTTAGTATTCTGAATCCTAGACAAGAAATCAGCTACTGTATTCTGTTTTCCTGGTCTATCCAACATAGTAATATTGAATTCTTGCAAAAGTAAAAGCCATCTTGTCACTCTTCCATTAGTAACAGGTTTGTTCATTAAATATCTAATTGCAGAATGGTCAGTATGAATAAAAGTTTCATAGCCTGTTATGTAATGTCTAAATTTATTAATTGCATGAACAACGGCTAAAAACTCTTTTTCAGTCACAGTATAGTTCAACTCTGTGGGAGTCAAATTTTTACTGGTATAATAAATGGCATAAGGAACTAAATCTTTTTGACCCAACATAGCTCCTAGAGCTGTATCTGAAGCATCCGTAGAAATATGGAAAGGGAGTTTCCAATTTGGTCCTCTCAAGATAGGTGCTTTAGATATTCTTGTTTTCAAAGTTTCAAAAGCTGATTGACAATCAGGATCCCATTTAAATTCACAGTCTTTTGTAAGCAATTTGAAGAGTGGAGATGCTATTTTAGTGAAGTTTTCTATAAATCTTCTATAGTAACCAGTAAATTCTAGAAAACTTCTAACATCTCTTTGACAATTTGGAATAGGCAACTTGGAGATGACTTCAACTTTTGATCTATCAACCTTAATCCCATCTCCTGAAATATGATTTCCTAAAACAATCCCTTCAGTAAACATCATAAAGAATTTTTCATGGCTTAATGAAAGGTTTGTTTCTTTACATATTATAAGGAATTTTTCCAAAATTTCTAATGCCTCTTCAAATGAATTACCATAAACTGTAAAATCATCCATATAAACCTCTACACAATCATGGATTAGATCAGAAAAAATTCCTAGTACTGCTCTTTGGAATGTTGCAGGTGCATTACATAATCCAAAAGGAAGTACTCGGTAGGAAAAAGTTCCCCATGGACAAGTAAATGTGGTCTTATCTTGATCTTCAGGTGCTACCTGAATTTGATTATAGCCACTGAAACCATCCAAAAATGAAAAGTACTTTTTACCTGCTAATGTGTCTAATACCTGATCGATAAAAGGAAAAGGAAAGTGATCCTTCAAAGTTGCTTTGTTCAATTCCTTGTAATCAATGCATACCCTCCATTTACCATTCTTTTTAGGTACTATAACCAAAGGAGAAACCCATCGACTATCTGAAATTGGATAAATGAAGTTTACATTGAGTAGTTTTTGGAGCTCTTCTTTCACTATCTCCCTAAGATTTGGATTCATCCTTCTTTGAGGTTGTATGATTGGTCTACTGTTTTCCTCAATATAGATATGATGGATGCAAGTCTTAGGATCAATACCTTTCATGTCAGTATACTCCCATGCAAATGCAGTAGAATGTTTTCGCAAGATTTTGGTTAGTTCTTTTTGTTGTGATTCTTCCAAATGTTTGTTGATATTCAGTGTTTTTCCTAGAAAAATCTCAATGGTAGAACTACCAAACTCTTCCATAGAGTAAAGAGACATTTGTCTTGATGATAAATATTCTATGTCAGATTCCAACTGAAATTGTGTGGAGTCATATTCTGAAGATGTCTCAAAATTTTCTAATGTGTTCAAAATTTGACTATCCTCACTGATTTCAGAAATGGTAAAGACAGGTTGTATAGTGTCCTCATAATCAACCCATTCATTGTCTCCTACTTCTGTTATTGCTCTTGTTGGAGGATACAAATTGAATTTCTTTGTCGAATTACCATTAGAAATGTACATGTCCCCAGATCTACAACTAATAAAAGCATCAGTTGTGGCTAGCCAAGGTCTTCCTAAAATAAGTGGATGCCCTCCTAGATTACTCTTGGGAGTCAAAATAATAAAATCTACTGGATATTCCCAAGAATCTAAGGAGACTGAAATATCTTCTAATACACCATCTGGTTTAATAATTGATCGATCTGCAAGTTGCAGTAAAGTAGGTGTAAAAAGAAGGTTAGGAAGTTTTAGCTGGTCCATAGTTTGTCTACTCATAATGTTGATAGCAGCCCCTAAGTCAATCAATGTGTTTAGAATTTCTATCCCATTTATATGTGTCTTGACAATTGGACTTCCTGGATCTACATACTTCTGCATGGTAATTTTTCCCATCATAATATCTGCAATCTTTCCTACTAGGTGGATTCTTCTTGTGTCTTTTAGTTTCCTTCTTGGTCTTTTGAAACTCAACTCCTTTATTGTTTTTGCTAGAATAGGAATCTCTCGAATGGCTTGTAGCAAGGGAATCTTGATACAAACATTCTTTAATTCATCTAGAAAGTCATAGTTAGGCAACACAATTTGTTTTTCCACCCCCTTGTCAATTTGTAGTCTTTCAGGAAAAGGAGGTGTAGATGAAGATGTAGGTTGCTCAACTATAGGAGTTGTGGGTGTTAACTTTTCTTTTTCTTTTTGAATGTTTGAATTTTGAAGAGATGCTTCCTCAGAACCCTTATTGACTTGAATAGAATCCTTCTCAAAGGTATCTTTCTCTTGAATATCTATAGAAGGTTTTTCTAAAACTCTACCAGATCTGAGTTGTACATCGTTGAGAGGAACAATCATATAGGTAGGAAATTGTTGTCCTTCTACCATGTAAGTATTCTGAGGATTCTTATTATTAGGATTTGGCAATGGCTGAGTTGGAAGTTGATTTTTCTTTTGTTGGTATGGGAGCATAAGTTGAGGATTTGGATTTTGTTGAGAAGGTTGTTGTTGTGAAAATGGCAATGAAAGTTGTGGATTTACATTTGGAAGTTGTGGAGCTTTTTGATTTTGAAAAGATGGAGGATATTGATAAAATTGAGAAAATCTCCCATAAGGATTTTTCATCCCTTGTACCCATGGCTGATATGGATTTTGATGTTGGAGCCAAGGTTGTTGCCAAGGATTCCAATTTGGTGGGGTTTGAAAATTCATAGGGTTGTTAAACCCTTGAGTTTTTTGTCCCTGCCAAGGTCTTCTTGCAACAAAACAAATAGATTCTACTGAATTTGGGTCTTCTTGAAAGACAGCTTTGAGTCCAGGAATTGAAGGACAATCCTTGATCTCATGATTCTCTGAGCAAATCATACATGTTTCTACAACTTTTTCATCCAAGGGACATTCCCTTAAAGCATGTTTCTTCCTAAATTTCGGACAAAAGATGGCTAAAGCGTCTGTTTCTGCTTGTTTTTTATTTTAAGGGTGTCTAGTTGTTCACTAAGGCTCCCTAAGATATCAGTTTTGAATTCATCAAGCATGTTACCAATCTCTGCCCTACTTATTGATCCGGTTGCAGATTTGTTAGCCCTAATAAGAGAAGGATCCCTAGGCCCTTTTCCTGTTTTAGATTTTCCTCTTGAGAGATGGACACATAGTTCTGTTATGTCACGAAGTGGGAGTTGAGAAATGTCTCCTTTCCCCATCATGTTTAAAATATATATCCATTCATCTCTAATGGCTTTTAATATGAGGGCTTTCAAGGTTTCATCATCTAAGTTGCTCATCTTTGATCTTTTCAAGTTGTATTGAAATCTTTCAAGTAAGTCTTCCAAATTTTCATCTTCTTTTTGCATCATTTTGAATACCTCATCCTTGTGATTGGTGGGCATACAATAGTCCAAGTATCTATCCAAAAAATTTTGTTTCATATCATTCCAAGTCCTAATAGATTGAGTGGCTAATCCCATGAACCATTTCAAAGCAGCTCCCTTAAATGTTGAAGGAAACAGTTTGAGTTTTTGAGAGTCTTCCATATAGTCATAAGTTCGACACACGACTTCAAACTCAAACAAAAATGTTTCAGGATCCTCACTTCGCAATCCATAAAAGTTAGGGAGAACAGATGGTGAGATATTTTTCATCGTTGTATGAGTTTCCTCATCAACTATAGGGAATCCAAACAAGTTGTCTCCTTCCCTATTTCTTCCATTATTTCCTTCACCATTGTTGTCTCCATTGTTTCCTCCTCCTCTACCTCTACCTCTAAATCCATCTATTATTTCCTCTGCCATGATAGTTTCTTTAGAGTCCTTAAAGTCCTCTGGTTCTTCTATCAAAGGAGGATGAGAGGGAGTCTCTTCCTTTTCTAAATGAGATTTGGTAGGTGGTATAGGAGAATCCTCTAATTCAGCTGCTCCTTGAATTCCAAAAATCTTAAGGCTAGGGGTAGATGGTGGTGAATCTGGTCTATGCCTTGAAGAAGATGGAGTTGTAAAAATAAAACTCTTGGCTTTAGCTATAAACCTTCCCCTAGAATCTCTTGCTCTATGCATGTCATTTATATATATATATATATATATATATATATATATATATATATATATATATATATATATATATATATATATATATATATATATATATATATATATATATATATATATATATATATATATATATATATATTAAAGTTGGGCTAATAATTCTCTTTCTGATCTTCCAGGTCACACTAGGTGCAAGAAGAGAGCATACTTAAGAAATTATTGAATCAATAACTCTCTTTTCTGATCCTCCAGGTCACACTAGGTGCAAGAGGAGAGCATACTTCAAGAAGTTATCAAGTTTTCCCTTATTTTATTATTATTATTATTATTTTAAGAAATTGGCTACCTAGTTACACTTCCCCGGCAACGGCGCCAAAATGTTTGGTCAATTTAGTGTGTCCTAAATTGCTACATTAATTTATCAATCCGGGATTCGTAAACTGATGAAGTGCGGCGCACTATATGTTAACCTATTTCTTAACTTTTTGTCATTTTTGGTTTTCTAAGGTGAGATGGAAATTCTAAATTAAAAACAAGTATGGTTATGTTTGTTCAAGGAAATGATATCCTCTATTAATGATTTACCAACTTGAAACTTAAAAAGGAATTTGAAACTTACAATGACAAAACTTGAAAGGAAATGAAAATGTGCTGCTGAAATGAAAAGGTGCTGCTAGTCTAATAAATCAAAATAGTAAACTATTGAGCATGAAAACCAAACTATTCTTGCTGCTATCTAAACACAAAATAAACTATGCTTAAAGAAATCCAAAATTGCAACAAAGTAAATCTAAATCAGATTACATCAACTTGTCTTCTGATCCTTCATCATTAGTCCAGCTATGATTTTTGGAAGTAACCATAAACAACTTGAGTAACTAATATCTAACTTGCAGAAAGTAAACTAATATCAAACCATACATTCATAATTCAATCCCTCACCATCAGTCCAGCTGTGGCTTTCGGAGGTAACTGAAGATGTCATGCACAATTTAATATTTCTAACTTGCGGAAAGGAAACTAATACCAAACTACACATTTCATAATACAATCCCTCACCATCAGTCCAGCTGTGGCTTTCAGAGGCAACTGAAGATGTTATGAGCAGTTTAATATATCTAAATTTGTAGAAAGGAAACTAATACCAAACTACACATTTCATAATACAATCCCTCACCATCAGTCCAGCTGTGGCTTTCGGAGGCAACTGAAGATGTTATGAGCATTTTAATATATCTTAATTTAACTACTGAAGCAAATAAGCAAAACTGAATTAAACAAAGCAGTACTGAATTTAAACAGAAACTAAGAAAAAACAAATTAGCAGCAGAACAATGTTAATTCCATGTCATTAGTCAAAAAGTTATGCAAATGCCCGGGCTGCCTATTTATAACCTAAAACAAGAACACTGATCAGTTTAAAAATAACATAAAACATGAAAGACAGAAGTAAAATGGAAAGCATGCAAGATTATAAACAGAAATGAAGCATATATACCATGAAAGATGCAATGTATAAACATGTGAATGGATTATGGCACAATGAGCTTTAAGGAAATAAAACAAGAACTATACAATAATGCACAGAACCTTGGCAAGTGCAGGGGCCCTCTACACCAGCCTTGGCAATAATCTTCAAGTACGAATTACATTTGGAAACAGTCTTCTTATATTAATATGCAGTCATAACAGAAAGGTGATATTACGGCACAGTGGAAATTACATTATAGAGCTATCTCCAGACTAATCGAGACTAATCTAATATGCGTATAGAAATGCGTTATTTATAACAAAAGAAATATAACTGACTCCTAAAGTTTATGCTGATGGAGAACACGTAGACCATTACATCCACAGATCTAGGATCATGGCCGTATTGAAGAGTAAATCTATGAGGAGTGGATGTTTGAATTCGGCTATGGAGCCGTGTACAGATGTTGATTTGTCCTCCGCAACTCAGAAACGGCCATATGAACCTTCACGTGACACGAAACAGAGTCCTGTCACCGTGGGACTCTACGGTTGACTTCCATTTGGACACCTTTGACCGCAGCCTCTTTAGATGAATTTGCTCGAGCCAACAGGACACGATCCATGTCCACATCATTTCTAACTTGCCCATGTGGCTCGTTTTTCCTGTAGACACTTGTAACATAGAGTTTCACAAAATGGCTGCGGAAAGTGGCAAGATTCCGCAGCTAAATGAGAAAAATATAAATCAAACAGCAGACACAAAAATATAGTTAAAAACCATGTTAGATGCTCTTTTGCAATTAATATACAATGATATTGACAACTTGGGAGGTTCAGGTGGATGTAAAAGGTATAGAAAAGTGTATGGAAAAGATGCAGATTTGAGACTCAACAGTTGGTACTCGATCGGTATCCCCTCTGGTATTCAATGAGATTCATTTAGTTTTTGTGAGTTTTAATTTGTTTGGTATGGGCTCATATTGGATATTTTTGTTCTAAGTGTGCATATTTGGTTCATCATTTTTGTGTTTCATGTTAGTGTTTAGGCATTTGGGGAAATTATATAAGTTTCTTGGTTCATGTGAGCTTTTGGAATTATATACTCAGTTGTTGAGGTCAATTGTGGTAATTTTGGCAATAAGTCATTGGTCTCTAGGATTAGGACTATTAATGTTTGTAGCTTATAACTGTAATTTTCTAAGTCAATTGCTAGTGGCTTGAGGTGTGCGGCCCACCCTGGTTAACTGGAAGTTTCAGGTGTCTAAAACTTGTTATAATTCCTTTGAGTCTTGTTTGTTTCGTAAGGAGTTTCCAAGGTCTTCATGTTGGGTCATGAGTTTGAAATGTAGTGAATTGGATAATATTTTGGGTTTTGGGCCTCTGGTCTGGTCTTTTGGTGACGACTATATTTTTTTAGGTCTAGTTTTCAAGGTCTTCCTTATCGTTCCTCATCTTGTTTTATCTGTAGATTTTTGTCTTGTCGTTTCCCTATGTGTTTATTTCCAGTAGTGATCATGCCTTCATTATAAAGGATGAGCAGTCGGAGAGGGGGCAGAGGCAACATAGGGCACAAAAGGGTTCACCCTTTTGCCTATGATTTTGTGGCTACTCCTTTTGATGTCGTTCCTCTGGAAGTGAGGAAGGAGATATTGGTTCTAGACAATAAGGATGCAAGGGATCACCCTTATTACTTTGATTCATAATTAATGGGGGTGGATGCTAAATGGCCCCCAGATCTTAGTAGTTTCAAGAAAAGGATGTTGCATTTCGTGAGTTCTTTGGCTTTGAATCAATAGATGATGACTTTGTTGTGTCTCATTTTCAAAGACAAACAAGTAGAAAATTATAATGTGTTTTATTTTTAGAAGATATCAAATAGATGCTTCGTAACCAAAGGTTATGTCTTGATAATGTTGACTCTCATATGCCACAAGTGGAAAGTTTCTGTCTATGATTCCACTTCTTGAGATCTTACTAACCCTATGACAGATAGCGTTTAAAATCTTAATTTGATTTCCTCAAACCATAATTCGGATGGTGGTATCAAGTAATTTTGTCATTCATTTTTGACAATGTTACTTTGCTCTGGTTTATTCTTGGCAGCCTTCTGGGGTGTTCATTTGTTGTCTTCTCTCTCAGGCGTTGTGGATTGTGGGGTTATGGCTTGGTTTTTTGAAATTCTAATGGTCTCATGCTGATGGTCTCATGGTGCATGAAGTTTTAGTAGTTTTGTGATATGTTGGTGGTTTTGGCTCATCTCCAAGTAACATGATTTTAAGTTTTGGTGCGATATTTGTTCGACATCACACTATATGTGGCCTTATCTCAATGTCATAGCTTGGCCTCTAGAGCATGGGTCCTTAATACTTATTTGATGAAATTGTTGTTTATGGTTTTTATGAGTGTTGATAGCTATGTATCTGTTTAACTCACATTGGTTTTGTTTCCTTTGGAGTGCAATCCCGTGACAATTATAGCTTGCTTGAAATCATGGTTTTGTTTATCCAAAGCTTGAAGGTCATTGTAAATGTTGATGTTGTTGTTTTAAGTTTGGTTGTCAGTTTGATAAGGGGTTTGTATGGCTATTATCATGCTTATGTTTCTCATATACTACTCAGCATTTTGAAATGAAATACAACATACTTATATTTACAAGAAAAAAATAAACAAATTCAAAACTTATTATCAAAACACTACTTTTATGACTAAAAATGTATCCATCTTATTTCTCCAATAATTCATATCATATTCAAGACCATATTAAGCATATTGTCTTATCCAAATTTTAAATATTTTTAATGTTAAAAATCTTCTAACTTAACTTAAAATTCATATTATAATTGATAAATTTAACATCCAAAAATAAGTGAGTAACTTCAAATAATTTATTTTTAAAACATACACCAAACAAAATTAATCTATTATCTTGTAATGCTTAAACAAATTATAATCTGTGATATAGGAAGTCCATAAGCTAGACTAGGTTTTTCATGTTAAGCATTACCTGCATTACCTATATGTAATATAGGTAATTATTTCACTTATTATTAGTATTAAGAATTTGCAATTTTTAAGGTTTATAATTGAAATGTTTTAGAAATTGTATTAGAAGCAATAAAATGGAAATTAAATTTAAATTTAAATTTAAATATAAATAAATTTATTTATATTATTCATATTTACTTGTGTATATATAAATAAAATTTTAGAGTACATTATAAATTATAAAAATTAATTATTATAATAACATAAAATAATTAATATTAAATTAATAACAAGTGTAAAATTTTAAATAATCATATAATAATTATAGAAAAAAAAACCTTGAAATATGTCTTACATTCTTCCTGTAGTGCATTAATATAATTACCATATTAAGTTTTTCCAACTCCAATGAAGGGTTCTTATCAAGCTCGCCCTTTCCCCATGGAAACATTTCCTTTTATTTTTCCTTTCATTTACCTTTCATAAATATCATGGCTCCTAAGATTTCCTCCCATGGGCCTACCTTATCTTTTAATCTCTATGATCTTCCCAATGTTGTTGAGCTAATGATCAACATTTTTTTCCCTTTTTTATCAAAATACATTATGGAAATAAAATATTAAACACATCATCATTGATATGGATTTTCCCTTCAATGTTGGTCCCCTTCGAGTTGGTTGTTCCATGGGCATAAGTGACCTTTCTCCCAGTGACATTTCTATTCAATAGTTTAATGAGTTAGAAGGAAGAAAAATAGGCTCCCTTACTCTAGACCTTAATCTTAAACCCAAAACCATCTATTTTCATTTTATGGTTATTAACCTAAACCTTGAGTATAACCTTTTCCTTAGATGACCTTGGCTTGACTCTATGATGGCCACCCCTTACACCTTCAAGAGAAAGATTCTATTCATCATAAAGGTAAAGCCTAATTTTCAAGTGTAGTTAGCACCCATTCTGTCATGCTCTAAAGGAGGCCAATAACATGGTGACCTTTAATTTCCAAATCCATTCTTGCAACCATCCCATAACCTTTCTATTGAGCCCCAATATTCCCTACCTTAGACCCCTATAGCCTTGGCCAATATCAAATGAAGTCCTAACCCATCCAAGCCTCTTGTTTCCTTTTCCAAAATTTCTCCTTCCAAACCATTAGTTGAATTAAAACTAAGGCTTACACATGGTGCCACTTGGACAAGCACAATACTCATAACACGTCAAATTGGCATGTCCTCAAATCAAAGGATGTTGATAGGATTTCTAAAGTAGAATTTGAACCATAAACCCTCTTATACATTAACATGACAAGTTCTAACATCTCTATACAAAACCCATAAAGACAATGCCATGAGACAACTCACCCTTAACCTATCTGACATTTAAACACGCAAGGAAAGATGTAGTGTTGTTTCCCATCTTCATAATTTCAACTATAACTCCCATAACCATCATCCAAATTTGAATATTATTTGTGGTTAATAGCCCAAATAACCCTTATGTATATCCTCTCATATTTTTCCTCACATTGCCAAATCTCCACCACCTTAGAGCCTCTCTACTCCACAACCATCTCTTCTTCATACATCCTTTGCAAATAACCTTTATTCCAAGACCCACTTCCTTTTGTGTTCTCTACCTTTCTTCTTCAGCCTCCACCTTCACTTATCATCTCAACCTTGTCCTTCACCTATGACCTATGCTTTCTCATTGCTTAAGGTACCTATCATGGGGTTCTTTCCTTCCTCCCACACTATATTTCCCCATTAGGGGCATGCTTTCCTTTTTCCACTCTCCCCTATCTACTTGAACCCCTTTTGTGCCTCCAAACTACCCCACCACTTGGGGTAGATCCTTTTCCATGTTGATCCCTTTCTTGCTAATCTCTTCCTAAGAGATCCATTTTGGCCCTACACTTTCCTTCCATATTTCCTCTGCACAATCTTTCATGAGGACACTTCCTTGTTCACAAAACATCACCTTGAAATATTAGGGAATCCTTCCTCTAGTTCCTTCTTTCCGTTTCACATTTCCCCTTTCACCAATCTCTTTTGTTGGCCATCTCCATTTTTCATTTCTCTTTTCACATTTTGAACCTTTTATTTGGTGAATTGATTTTTATTGAGATACTACATCACGTTAGGGTTCGAATTAAGCTAATTAGTCCCTAGTAGGAATCCATAATCATGGTTGTTCCTCTTATACACATATCTTGCACAAGATAATGATCTTAGTCGACACATTCTATAGATCATGACTAATTATGATGTTTTCCTAACTTTACGTTTTTCCACCTTCAACAAGCCACCTTTCCTCCTAAACTAGTTCCATTGATCTATAAAGGGCATGCCTATGGCCTATCCATTTTTTCGATATGGATCTTTGTAAAAAAAATAGACTTAATCGTTTGTGCAATTACAATTTCACTGGCATCATGCTTCTTTTTGTTTTATTATCCAACAAGTATGAATGAACCACATTCCTAATTTGACTTCAATGATTAAATGGATGGATTTTAGTGCTAAAACCATTGCCATATATGAGCCAATCCACTTTGGTTGTGCTTACCTTGTCTCTGCAGTTCTATTAACACAAATCACAATGCTCTCTACAATCTAGTGGTGCACACACAACCCTCATTTAATTTAGTTATGTTCCCATTTACAAACCATTGCAGATGAGAGTACATGCTCATAGTCAGAGGCAACTGATATAATGGAAAGACCATTCTTGATGGTTGTAGTTGCTAGTAAATGCACAACAAGAGAGAATATGGTTGTAGCATGGTTTATAATATATATATATATATATATACTAACAATCAATCAAATCAAGGTGAAACCAAGCCATGGGAAATTGAGGAATTGGCTTCTCACAATTTTTAACCACCATGTGAAAGTTGTAGGAAACCATTAACAACTTAGAAGAAAAAAGTAAGTGCCAAATAGTTCATCATCAAGTGAGATTTAGTGTTGGGGCTACCACTCAATGTTTCTAGCAATAGATTAACACAACCAATATTCAATCTTATGCTAATATGGGCTACTCCAACAATTTACACAAACCAAATATCAAACCAATTAATCAACAAACACTAAATTGGTTATACATAATCTATTGGATGGTTAAAAGGGTGAATGTTGATATGCATTGGAAATAGAAAAAAAATTCAAGAGTTATAGTGTTAAAACATGTATTTTTAGTTGGAAACATACGCATGAATCACAAACTAAACAAAAATAGGGAGGAGATCCAATCAAACAATAGTTCAACACCACAACAACATAATATTTACCTTGGAAACTCGAAGTGGGAAGAACACTAGGTTCTATGGGATTTTCATTAAGAGGAATTGATTAAAAAAGTGTGAGCTCTGCATAAAAATCCTTATGCATTGTTACTCACTAGCATAAACATATATATGGGTGGATTTAACTCAAAAAGAATTTTTGATCATGCATGGCCAAGCACAATGTCTCCCTTGTCCTACAACCTTTGAGTTGGGTGTCTCTTAGAGCTCTCCTCTCTATGACCACCCTTCTTCATTTCCTCTTAGTCTCTCCTTTATTCTCTCCATGTAATGCCCTTATTCATCATAATTTTCATTCTTAACGGACTACCTTGGAAGTCCAACCATGAAAATGGTTCATTTCAACTTTGAATTAAATTTATGTTCGCAATATTTTTGGAGATATGAACTGTGGAAGTTAAGGGTTTTTGTAGGCTCCTGAATTTCACTTAAAAAGGTCATCATGGAATTTTCGCTATAATTTTTTTTTTTAAGAAGGTTCAGAAGCTAAAATTTTTTACAGCGCAAAGCCGAAATCCTGAGGAACATCGTCACAAAATTTTAGAGCTTGGTTCACAATATTGTGGAGATATGATCTGTGGAAGCTAGGTTGTTTTCAGGCTCTTGAATTTCATCTCAAAAAGGTGATCGTGGGAAAATATTCATAACTCTCTTTCTGAGTATTGGATTGGAATTCTATAAAAAGTGACTAGAAGTAAATGGACTGTAGTTTCCTGTCTATAAATTTTGGAGCCAAAGGAGCAAACAGGGACACGTGGCAAGTCGTACAAGTTCGTTGGACTAAACCAGTCCATAATTAGGTCATTGTGGGATATTGGACATAACCTTGCCTCGAAGAATCCAAATCAAGTCAGCCCTATGGAATTTGAAAGAAGCATCAAAGGAATACTACATGGCCAAATTTCAGATATTGAAGATCCAAAATCACAAAGATAATTCAGTTTCAATATTGAGCTCCTCCAAAGCAAGAGAAAGGTGTGTATTTGGGTTTTAAAATTGCATAATGTTTGTTTGAAAAAGCAGTTTGAAGTGATTCCAAGGGCATATTTTAGAATTTTTATTAGTATTGGGTTCTATAATGCCTCCAAAAAATAATTCCATACCCATTAGGCCCTCAAAAAGCTATACTATGACACATGAAGAGGAATAATTGCAGTATGAGATATCAAAATTACGGTATCAAGTGCAACAAGTTTCAATCTTACAAAGAGCAACCAAAGATGACATAGATATTTTAAAAGCAGAAATGGAGGCTAAGTTGGATGGTTTGAAGGATCAAATAATAGCTAATATGGATTATAAATTAGTGGAAGATCAAATCCAGCATCAACAACAAGTTCTCCAACTCTAAAAGGATAACCTAACTTTGGTGCGGAATCTAATGAAATAACAAGAAGATCAACATAACATCGAAAGAAGTTATGAAGAAGTCATAGAAACAAGAACTCGAAAAGTATGATAAATTTTAGAGTATCTCAGCAAGTGGAAGAACTTTCATGTAGAATATTGCACATGGGAGGATGAGAATTTTATACAGAAGCATCAAGAAATAATCAATAGTTGAGGACAACACTTCTTTGAAGGAGAGGGGAATGTTAAGTCCCTATATTAATAGTGTAGTCCCTTATTATGTTAGTGTAGCCACCCTTATTTTTATTTTTGTACCCCTATAAACCCCATATTGTTATTATTGTGCCCTTACATTATTATTGTTATGTCAGCTAGGGCCTATGGACTCCAATATATAGAAAGGAGATTTTGTAATTTGTATCATCCAAGAATTTTTCATTCATGTAATTTATTGGAGGTTTCCCCCTCGAAGTGTCTTATTTATAAGGCATTGATATCTCTTTTCCTCTATTTCTGGAGTTGGTTTCACAATAGAAACTAGTGTCAATTCATAGTGTTCTTCTTTCTGATTCCAATGACGCTTTAATCACCTCAAACCAACATTGTATGCTAAAGATATTATTTTATGAATTTTTAGCCAAAAAACTAAAACAATTGCAGATGGGTTGACTGGGCTGCTGATTGGGAAGTTTTTACTATTGGTGTCATCATTCCAACTAGACATACAGGGGGCCAATCAGAGCCCACCAAGTGGTTTTACATGGGTGAGTTGGAAAATTATTATTGGTTCATTGGTGTGAGGGGACTTAATAAAAGGCCGCCACATATCCCTATCAAAGATCACCACGTGACCCCCTATCATTGGTCAAAAAATCTATATAATTCCTGAAGACCTAGATGTGGTTCGACCCCTAGACCTACCACATAAAAACTCCTCCCTCTGCCATAACACCACAGGAATGGTTCTTAACCCATATGGGTCATGGGTTATATTTCAATTCAATGTGTTTAACTATTGGGAGGAGGGGCCAGGCACCTAGCCCTGACCCCAAGTTACATGTTGATGCATATTTCTAAGCAGAGGGCGAAAGGGAGAGGTGTGGGCACTTGGCCCTATCCCCAGTCACGATGACACTCACATTATCACGGTGAAGAAGCTAGCAGAGAGGGGATGGTCACTTAGCCCTAGCCCCAGGTTCCTTGGCACACCATATGTCCATGCAGAAGATGCCTAGCCGGCGGGGGTGGGAATTTGGCCTCGAACCCGACCACATAATTAACAATGTGAGCCTATCCTGACATGGAATAGGGCTTAGCCAATGAGGGTAGACTATTGGTGCCAACGCATGTCCTTATGGGTATCATGTGTCCCTAATATTGCACATAGGGTATTTGGAAAAATTAACGAGGCAACAAATTGCCCATTTTTTTGTGGGAATCACACCAGTCCTGGGAGAAATTGTCGCTCATTGGACTGTGTAAAGGGAAAAGTTTTAGGAGAGTTAGCATGCTTTGGCCTATTTTTAGGACCAATATTAGAGCTTCACTTGGAGAAGCATAACTTGCTCATTTTTTAACCTTTTTGAGCTCAAGAAGAGCCTATATAGGGGTTTTTTAGTGTCCTAGATTCAATGGAATTCTCAAGTTTTTAATTTGAGCATTGTATGATGGACTTTTTACGGAGTGAATTATTTTAGTTCCAGAGACATTCAGAGTTTTAAATCAGTATGAAGCATTTTGAGCATGGAGAGAGCCTCATCAGGGGTTTTCCAACCTTCTAATTTCATCTATAGTAGTTGTTTCTTCAGTAGAGAAACTTTTTTTAGCCTTTTATCAATATGTGTTCATGAGAGAAGTTATTTTCAACACCTCATTATGGAGTTGTTGTATGTTTTTGTGCTTAGATTTCAAGTGGAGTATAAGGACCTGTTGTACGAGTCCTTTTTATGTTGACATTTTCATGACTTTCTTTAGGGTGTCATTTTCTGAGTGGCAATTCTTTGTAGGAGAAACATGCCACTCTATTATCAACAAGTTGTGTGTAATCGTTTGTTGTTTAAATCAATATAGCAGTCTAGCTATTGGAGCAGGCCCACAGATGTAGCCCACGAGGGGTGAACTACTAGTTTTTATAGCGTCGGAAGTGTTCTTGCCACGAGATTTTTCAAAGAGGCTAGAATACATGTATTCTCCAATACCCAGAAATCATTTATGGAAATTCCACCTAGAGACGACTTAATTAAACTAATTAGTCAGTTTTTAATATTTCCTAAGTCTAAACTTAGGAAATATGATTAATTAAAAATAATTAATTAATTCATGGTGAGCATGTTCTATAAAAGTACATGGATCGATTTTTAGTTAATACTAGCCATCGATTAATATTAATCATGGTCGTGGAAGACTCAACGGTGTATTATAAGAAGAATTTGATGGGGCTTGGATAAGATACACCAAATCAGTTGAGCATTCGATTTTTTTGAGAAATCAATTTCCAGAGTAGCATATGTGTGTTGCTGGAAGTGGTTCATTGAGATCAAAGCAGTGAGAGAGGAGAAAATATGGTGAGGTCGGAGGAAGTTTTTCCAGATCTGGTGAGTACAATGTAGAGAGGCGATGATTTCCATGGTGAGGCAGCACAGAGGAAGTGTAGAGTCCTCTAGAGGATATTTCTGTACTTTTGGGGAGAAGGTGATATTTTGAGCCAAAACATGGGAAGAGGGTCCAAGGGCAGAGAGTATCAGTTTCCCATACAACAGTTGATGAGACAGTGAGAGGTGTCAGAGTTCCAATCTCAAGGGACGTAGTAACTACGTAGGTTGATGTATTGATTGCACAGAGGTAGAAAGGAACGACTCAGTTTCAAGCTGACATCAATTTTGAATGGCTTGTGGAGTGAGGAATTTTCCTCAATAGTTATTTTTACTAGTATTTATCTGTTTGGATTACTAGTTTGGGCATGCATTTTTTGTACTCAGATTTTCACTACTGCATAATATCAAAACCCTCAGTTGTTGCACCAGTTTTCCCAAGTTGGGTTTTTTCGGGGACATTGTCCAAAAGTAATGGTGTATTTTGTGTGTGTGCATATATTTCTTCCAACATTTTTATTTCTTCTACTGTATTTTATTTTTTATCATTGCAGTGAATTTAATTTCATACTTGTCATAAGAAACTGCAAGTAAATTGTTTCTTTAATTTAACAATTAGAAGAATTAACATCATTTGTTGTAATATAATTCGAGGTTCCCAAATTTTCACATGGTATCATAGAACTGATTCTAAGACGAAGATATTAGTAGCAGAAGGGAAGAGGAATTTCGTAGCTTTGCGTAAGTAGCAGTTTAAAACCCTTAGAGGTAGCGCAGTTCTTAGGCCAGGAGGGTCAATTTCTTGCAGAAAAATCGATTTGTTTGAGAGAGTGATAGAGAAAAAATGTTTCTCCATATCGAGGATTACCAAAGGCAGAGGGAGAAGCCATTGGTTTCCTTCCAGAGCATATCTCTAGTTGGACATAGTATTTTGTAGTAGTTTCTAGTGCAAAATAGTGTCAAGAGGAAGAAAGAGCACACACTGAGGGAAATTTCCTCAGAGAAATTCTAGTTTCAGAAGTTCGATTCCCCTAGTAGATCAGTAGTCATTATGAGAAGAGTTACTCACACTAGCAAGTAGTGTGTAGAGCCTAATAGTAGCTAAGCATAAGGGAAGAGGAGGTTTTCGACATATCTTTTGAGATGGCATCAACCAGACTATGAGATCAAGATAGGTTGGACAGAGCATCCAACTATGTGATATGGAAGGAAATTATTTCCTTCCTTCTGGATGAGTACGATCTCAAAGTGTATATCGATAACGTGGTGGTTTTCCCAATGGATCTAGATAGGGTAAAAGAGTACAAGAAGGAGATGGTGAGAGTGAAGAGATTGATCCTCAATGGCATTGAGGATCATGTGGTATCTCACATAGTGAGCCTAGGAATGGCCAAAGAGATGTGGGACTCTCTTTCCACGTTATACCAAGGATATTCCAAGCAACAAAATATGTACTTGGAAGAAAATTTGAAATTTACCCATATGCAGAAGGGGGAGTGCATAAACCCATCCCTTACCATAATTAAGTTTATCCGAGATGAGTTGTCAACTTCAAGGTCAGCACCTCAACCTATAGATTTGGTACAAGTAACCCCCAAAAATGTTTCCGAGGAATGGAAATTGTTTGTCCAAATTATTTTGGGCAGAGAAACATTTCCAAGATGGGAAAAATGTGGCCTGAATTACAACAGGAGGAGTTGAGGCAAGACATGATGAATAGCCACATCAACGGCAACAGTAGTAGTGAATCGAAGGAGTAAAGGAAGAGGAGAGTGTGGCCCTCGCATCAAAGGGTCCTGGTCAGGTACATGGGGAGCATAGGAAGAATAATGACCTGTTGAAGTTAGAGTGCTTCAGGTGTGGCGATCTAGGCCACTATAGCAGTCATTAGTCCTCTCGAGAGGAAGGGCATGGAGGAGAAGCAAGACCAGAAGGAAGATTCAGCCGAGATTGATAAGATGTCCTCTAGGCTTGAGGAATATTTTTCCATGATTACAGACATCCCTCTAGTAGTGAGGTGGTGTGACTTGGTTTTGTAGCCCTAGAGTGCTACAGGATCGGCAGAATTCTTGAGGAGGTCCACCTCTTGAATTAATTCCTTTCTATGAAATCCCACAATATGGGGTAGCAGAATGGACTAGTTGTAGTTGGTGCAATCAGATGTCAAAGTGACAAATGAAGTGGCAAGTAGTGGTCATATACTAATCAACACAGTGCAGAGCTGGCAGCAGTGTAGTTGGCACAGTGCAAAGTCAGCAATAGCATATAGGCTTAAGTGACAGTGCAAAGACGGGTAGCAGTCAAGACCCTGGTGACAGATGCATCATACTAAACACAAATTGTTCAGTACTTTGGATAGTTCTCAGTTGCAGATGTCGTAGTTGCAGTAGTAGTGGATGAGAGGGAGTTACATATGTTGTAGTAGTAGCAACAACAAAGTTGTAGTGCATATGCAGTGTTGAAGCAGTTCAGCTAAGTCAACAACAACATAGATGTAATGCATATCAGAATTGTGCAGTAGTTGGTGGGCAGTAGTAGCCAAGCATCAGCAACGTGACAAGAGATGATGTAGAGACAGGGTGTTGTTTCAGTGGGTTGCAGCACTAGAACACTTTCCTCACTAAGAGGGAGTGTTATTTTTTGTAGCATAGATGTGTTATAGACACGATATTTGGCAGAGAGGATAGAATACGTGTATTATCCAATACCTAGAATCATTTTTGGAAATTCTACCTAGAGAAGAATTAATTAATTTAATTAGTATGTTTTTAATATTTCCTAAGTCTAAAATTAGGAAATATGAATAATTAAACATAATTAATTAATTCATGGTGAGAATGTTCTAGAAATGTACATGGATCAATTTCTACTTAATCCTAGCTAGCGATTAAGATTTAATCGTGGTCATTGAAGTATCAATGGAGGATTATAAGAAGAAGTTGATGGGGATTGGAGAATATACACCAAATCAGTTGAGCATTCGATTTTGCTAAGAAATCGATATCCACAGTAGAAGTTGTGTTTTTCCGAAAGTGATTCAATGAGATCAAAGCAATGAGAGGGGGTAGAGATAGTGAGGCCATAGGAAGTTTTTCTAGATCTGATGAGTACATTGTAGAGAGGAAGTGATTTCCACAGTGAGGTAGTGTAAAGCCATCTAGATGAGATTTTCTTATTGTTGGGGAGGAGGTGAGATTCTGAGATAGAAGTTGGGCAGAGGTTCTAGAGGCAGAGAGTATCATTTTCCCAGACATCAGCTTATAAGATAGTGAGATGTGACTCGGTTACAAGCTCAAGGGACACAATAACTGCATAGGCGGGCACAATGACTACACAGAGGTAGCAAGGGATGGCTCAGTTTTGAGCTGAGGTTAGTTTCGGATCGCCTGTGGAATGAGGAATCTTCCTCGCTACTTATTTTTTCCAGTATTTCTCTGTTTGGATTGCCAATTTTTGCATCCATATTTTTACTTATATTTTCACTAATGCATAATATCGAAACCCTCAGTTGTTGCACTATTTTTCCCAAGATGAGTTTTTCCAGGGACAATGTCCAAAAATGATGGTGTATTTTTGTGTGTGCATCTATTTCTTCCAGCGTTTTTATGTATTCCATAGAATTTTATTTATGAAGGTTGTAGTGAATTTAATTTTTGATATTTGTCGTAGGAAACTACAGTGAATTTTTTGTTTAATTAAACAATTATAAGAATTAACATCATTTGTTGCAATAGGATTTGGGGTTCCCGAATTTTCACAAATTCGTCATCAAATGTTGGTTTCTTCTCTTCATTTTTGTCATTTTTAGTTGCATGTGAATTTATTTCTCTTTTAAAGTTCATGTGAAACTTAAAATCACCATATTGAAGAGGTTATGAAACTTTTTTTACCTTTTAAGATGAATTTTGTTTACTTGAAAAACATCATAGGATGATCAATTTTTCAAAGGAGTGTTCCTTCCATTTTTAGATCAACATGAAAGCATCTCCACTATCCCTTCATTTCACTTTCAGTTGTACTGTAAATCTAAAATCCAATATTTCTTGTCCTGAATGCATCACCAAAGAGAGAGCATGCTTTGATATTCTCCGAAGAACATAGCTTTTCTCTAATACCACTTGATGAGGACATGGTCAGGTCACCCTGACTTCTAATATCCCAAGACACTCCACAAGAACAACTTTTTATTCACCCAATTTTGGAATTTCAACAAATTATTTAAAATATGCATTCAATATAAAAATGTGGATTCATTTTGATAAAATCCATGAGAGACCTTTTTTTATCCATCCGATCTTTTTTCTGACCTCATCCAGCTCACATGGGATTCACTTACCAAATGGAACCACAGGTAAGCCAAAACATACATTCAAATATGCATCCCTGAAATTTTTGGTTATATGCACTGTTAAATGATTTCGTAGAGTTGTTATAAAATCTTGTAGTAGCTATGAAATGATTTCGTAGCACTCAAAAAAATTGTCTTTTCAAATTCCTAGAAGGTGAAACGACTTGGCCTTACTCCTTATCGATTCTACATGGAATATAATTGCTTCTTAACATTACACATGACTTCATACGCCCTCCTTCATGGGGATTTACAACTCTAACTCAAACTTACTAAGTAGGAACAAATATGAAAGGTTTGGACAAACTTTCAACAAAACTGGGTGCTTTGTTTTCTCCATATGCAGGCACTCTATGACCACAACAACTCGAACAAGGCTACCACGACTATGAGATACATGCACGGTTGTTCAACTATTGAGCACACTATTTCTAACCTTAGGGAACGAAACAAATCATATCACATTCCTTTCAAAAGGGCGTGAATGCATCCAAATAGTGGTGCTCTATTTTATTCTAACAACATTCAACTCACACACAGTCGCCTACCAAAACACAACAAATACTCTGTCACGAGGCATTAAAATCATTTCAACAAGAAAATAAGATGTATTATTGCAAACCAACGGTATATGGCTCCAATATTCATATTATTTAACCTAAATCAACTTTACAAGTGCCGACTTCTACCAACAACAACACTTCGGAATAAAAATGTGATTACCACATTTTATAGAAAGAAATTGATGTAACCCTAGACCAACAATTTCATTAACCATATGCATACAAAAAAGAAGTTAACAAACATGGAGGCATGTAAACACATTACTCATTAATCAAATTTGAATATACATTAAGCGTGGACATATATATGATGTGGGAATGTGCACCCCAAGCCTCTCGACCTTTGCCTCTTCTCCTCACACTGGAGCTTCTCCTCTCTTTTTCCTTCTCTATGCCCATGTTGCACACCCTCCTCTCAAACACTATTTATCTTTAAAAAGGAAGCTAACATGGGACAACCAAGAGTCACAAGAGATGATATGTTTCCCCTTCTCACAAAATAAGGGAAACTAAAACTAAATTTACATTCGGAAATAATTCCTCTAATTTATTCTAAAAAAAAAAACTCACTTCCTAATGTAAATATCTAAAATTTCTTAAAATACATTTAAAATATCTCCCAACATCACCATGTGACCATCCCATCACATTGGAAAGCCTCAGTCTAGTCTTCATCGAATTGTGTGCTTCATATGCACCTGTGTTAGGTACTAATGGACCCACATGCTTGTATGCACTAGAGTGATTGGGTTGTTTTAATCACAACCAAACATTATTCATTATGATGCTTTGTTAATGGTTATTTTAGTTTACCTGTGCCACTCACATGATGATGATGGTCATAATGGTCTCATGTGAATTATGCATGCTTATGAAGTGTTGGTTATAATGATAGTTATGTCTAGTCATAACTTTATTCGAACTTTGCTATAGGGTACCTACAGGATGCATTTGATACATCAGTGAATAAATAGTAGTAATGCCTCATGGCTACTAAACAAGTAGTAGTTAATTACCAGGTGAATGGTGTGTATGTAAATTTTCTATGATATGAACACAATAAAATGATCAATGCATATATGATTTAAAGCACACTTATAATACCTCAATGTTAACCAAGAAGTACATGCATTTGAACTTTCGAATTTTCAAAACCTAGTGATTGACTCAATGAATTGGAAAATACTTAGTGATGTGATGGTAAAACTTTCCAATGAGATTTACATTGTTATTTTCTTAAACCGAAAGGTGCCATTTGTCTTGGACTACCTCATATTAAAACATGATTTGAATACCATTTATGGATTATTTTATGTGAATATTTCTTATCTATTCATCCTAGTCAAATGATATTAGATCGAATTCATATTTCAATGGCCTTTACCCTAGTTTGGATGGTTTCTTTTACCTCACTCTAATTTTCTTAAGCTTTTCTAATGCAAGTTTGAAGTTGCACAGTGGTTTTTCCTTATGCACTTTTACTCTCTTTTTTTAGGTTCAATTTGTTTTCTTATGCTTGAAGCTCTCCTCTTAATTTCACAACTTTTCTATCCTTGTAAGTGATGGATAGGGTCTCTTAACTAACCATATCTTTCATTGTGTTGCAATTTTTTTTTGAGGCATTTTTTCCTAGGTGTATATTATGGCTCTCAATCTACTCATGGAGGTCGATTCCACTATGATTTAGCACTGAACTGAATTATTTTGAAAGAAACTATATATATGGAACAACTTGCATTTGATTTAAATTGTGTATTGCATGGTAGTTAGTGGGTGTGCAACTAGGTTTATTTGTATCCATTCCCAACCCCATTTATCAATATATTTATTCCATTATTATCACAGGTGTGAACCCATTTCACCATATAATTGGCAGTATTATCATTTTCAATATTTTTCATCACAATCCATGTCTACGAGAACACCGTTCGATTGTTTCCTTGCTAGGTCATGGCTAGTACAATAATAATAGGTAGGTTTTGTGGCTTGAACCCATGCCATTTCATTTTTCCCATGCTTCTTTCGACACTTGAACACATGTTGGGTAAAAACCATTTCCTCTTTTATTTTTGTAGGAATAATATTAAAGCCTGAAGGGTTACTATCATTTCATATCCCTTCTCTCCACACTTTGAAACACAAATTTAACCTTAAATATTGTTGATAGATCCTTAAAAAACTGGTTTTGGTTTGAATATGAGTTTTATGGGTCAATTATTTTCTTACCTAGTTGCTGGAAATGCCACCTTTTTTTTTTATACTGAAATTAGTCTAATGTGCTTTATGATTGAAAGAATCTACTCTTGATAGAAGATGTCAGGGCCCATTTACGAGTTGGTTTCAATACTATATGCTTGTGTATAACGGTAATCCGATATTTGCAAAGCTTTGAAGGTAGTGAATAGTATATGTGAGAAAACATTCATATTATCTATTTGTTAAAATAATTGAATCGTATTTTGAATTTGCTACCAATACATTGATTTAGTTGATTTTGGGATGATTTTTTATGTTGATAGTCAACATATTTACACAAATGTTTTCATATAATTATTTAAAGAGGTTACATACAAAACATTGTGTGGAAATATATACATATACATGATGGTATAGTTTTAATGTATGTATTTATGTGTGTGTATGTATGTATGTATGTATGTATGTATGAATGTATGTATGTATGTATGTGTGCATGTATGTATGTATGCATGTATACACATGCACACATGCTTGGTATTTTTGAAAAGTGTT
The DNA here is from genome assembly GCA_034641835.2 of Pinus albicaulis. Taxonomy (NCBI): domain Eukaryota; kingdom Viridiplantae; phylum Streptophyta; class Pinopsida; order Pinales; family Pinaceae; genus Pinus; species Pinus albicaulis. Next base: position 729,880,128 of record CM076582.1, on the reverse strand, counting down.
GTCTAACTATTCTAAGTTTTGGAGTTTTTGACTGGAATATAACAAAACAATTTTTGGTTAGATTGTGTTTTTTTTATTAAAATATTTTTTTGAATGTATAAATGGATTCAACACCTTGAAAAAAAAACCCCTGTGGCACTTAGATAGTGCAATTTTCACAGATCAAACTTGTGATTGCAGCAAATCCGTATCATGAATTGGGAAAATTTAAATGAAAATTACATCTCGAAAACCTCCAAAACATATAACAGTTAGATAATGGTTTTTTGAAGACTTGAAAAGAAGTTAGAGACACATGAACATTTTTTGTTAGAATACATTATATCCATAATAAATATTATAATTATATGTTGAAATGGAAGTGTTATCACCTAAATTATTATCACAAGCAACACTTAGGTGTTTAACTATATAAACATCACCAATTAGAAATAATGTGGTGTAAAAACACTACCTCATGCCTACTTGACACATCTTAATGAGTGAAATATAATTTAAAATTAGGTTATTTATTCATTATTGTAGGATATCCTTAAATACATGTGCTAGTCCTATGGGAAATCTTTCAATACCCTCATAGGTCTTGTGAAAAATCCTTCACTTCTCATTCGCATATGCTAAAGTGGAATCCAATGAATTTTGCAACACAATAATGACAACAAAATTGAATCAAGTGGCTTTAGGGTAATTTACTTGGAATTTCCAAGCTCTTATCCCATAAGTTTTGAGTCCTTTATCCTCCCAAGGGTGTCTATTAAGCATTTGAGATCCCATTCAAAAGAGGAGCATTCACATCAAAATTATTTATTCATTGAAGCTCAACATTTGAATGCAAATGTAATCCATTGATCAGGTGATCATGTCCTAAGTGAAAAAATGCTCAAAATTGGAACTACTCAGAATTGGTTGAAATCAGAATGATTGGATAGGCCTCGTCGATACGATCCTAGCGCCGTGAACTGCACTCAAATCCGATACTATATGTGAAATTTATTCAAGTTTGAAATTCACAATTTCCTTCAAAAGTCCAGTTTGACCACGGTTGACTTTGATTTAAAAATATTTTAAAAAGAATATTCCATAGAATATTCCATGGAATATTCCATCAGCAGACTATCACCATTCGACACTTTTCATTTGAGGATTGAATATTGGTTTGACTGTTTGTTTCTGAGCCAATCAGCATCTGCCACATGGCAGGCCCGGAGGCCACCACATGGCCCCAGGACTGATGAATAATTACAGTGCTAAAATATTTGCAAGTTGGCAGGATTCGACTATGGGTCGATCGGGTAGTAGCCCCAAGGCCTGACTGGCTGGGCTCGTGGTGGTTCTTACCATCCATAGGCCACATTGTATATATAAAGTTTGTCAAACATATGGTTGGCGGCAAAAGGAGGCCAACCCCCTATACACGGGACCACGGGCCCAGAACCATGGCCCATAGAACCCGATGATTGTGGTTATGTGGTTGTGATCACATGTGTTGCGGCGGAGATTTTGTAAAGTTTAATGCCACGGTATATAAACACGGACGGTTAACGTTAAATGCTTCGATGGTTGCGGTTCGCATGTGACCACCGAAGCCCTTGACATTTATTGCCTAATAAACCACATGCTAAAACTGGAGCGGAGCCCCCAATTCTGGCAGTAAATACTATTTTTGTGGAGCTAACTCCAGTTACTCCAAAGTTGGTGGAGTTTTTTTAGGAAAAACTGGACAAAACTTCTTTTGGTCATACCTTCTGATTTACTGAACCTTTTGGAGAAAATTTTGTTTTTAATTTTAGATATTCTCAGCATTCTAGAGCCATTGGAATAGATTTTAGAGCCAACAGAGGTGTCTTTCAGCCAATTTTACTTCAAATAAGATTGGGGAGCCATCAGGGCCTCGAGGGAAATGGAACTGCATTGGACTACACTTCATTGTTTTAGGTGAAATCAAAGTCTTTCTTAGCTTCTTTCTATGTTTTGAATTCATTTTCACAACTAGTTTGGTCTGTTTAGGCCTTTTTCTCACTGTATTACCAATTTTAGCATCATAATATATCAAGGACATGCCCATTGGGAGCCTTCGACCCGGAAGATGTAGCCCAGGAGGGGTGAAATGCCTCATCATGTTGTTGTGTGTTTATGGTGAAGTTATTCTGTTGTGTTATTCAAATTAACGTTGTTAAACATTAAATTAAAACAACACTCCCTCACACCAAAATTCATAAACAGTTATCAAAAACACTTTGTTTCACTTGCAAGACTATTCAAACACTTTGCACACTTAAATTAATGGTAATGAATACTTTGAACAGAAAAACAAATACTTTCATTTTCATATCAGTTGGTATTAGAGCTCAAGATTAGAACCTTATAAGCTAGAGTTTTTACTCAGCATTTGTTTTGTGCAAAGATTAAGTTATTTGTTTGCAAGTTTTGATGCTTACTAGGCTTAAAATCAAGAGAGGTGAAGGAAACTTGGTTAGTGTACAAACTAATCCACAACCAAGAAGGGTCATAGAACCACCTCCAAGAGCCCTAGAAGCAACATCAAGCATGTCTTCAAGAGAAGGAGAAGCTCGTGAAGAGATGAATCCCAAGGAAGAAGAATGGGTATTCCCGAAAGCTTTCTTGGATATGGATAAGATGGTAAGGATCCTCTACCAAGAAAGAAATGATAGGATTGTTGGAGAAGGGTCTAAAAACTAGAAAGAAGGAGAGGGTTCCTCAGGAGGAAAGAAGAGTAACGATCAGTCAAAGAAAGGACATGGAGGAAATGTTGATCGACCATCTCCATCTCCATCCTCTTCCTCTACATCATCTTCCTCGACTTCGATAAATCAGTCTTATAAGTCGAAAACCACTGGTAAAAATCATTTTTTAAAGCTTGATGTCAAATTTGAATTGCCTATGCTTAATGGTGAAGTCAATGCAGAGAAACTTGACAATTGGATCTGACAATTGGAATTTTATTTAAGGATTCAAAACCTTCATGATGACGACACCAAGATACAACTAGCCTCGCTAAGAATGGATGGAGCAACATTGGTATGGTGGGAAGCTAAGACCAAGGATGAAATTAAGAAACATGGTAGGATTAATTTATCATGGACTGAATTTATTATTGCAATCAAGAAGCAATTTTATCCATTAGCTCATCTACAAAAGGCTATAATGAATTGGCAAAACTTTAGATAGCTTAAGAGACAGAATATGCAAGACTATACCCAAGAATTTAGGAGAAGAGCACTCTTATTAGGGGTAGACTTACAAAGTCAAGATACTTTGCTGAAATATATAGGTGGTTTTCACAGTTACCTTAAACATACTATCCTTATGTTCAATCCTACTAGTCCAGACGAAGTTTGTGTACAAGATATGAATTTAGAGGCTAGAGGGAAAAAAACTTTTGATGAGGGTAGAGACAAGCCTTTCAAAGGGAAGAACAAAGATAAAATATTTAAAGGAAAAGGAAAAAAGAATGCATCTATAAAACAAGAGGGTGAAAAATTTATATGTGAATATTGTTCAAAAGAGGGCCATGAAGAGAAAAACTGTTGGAAACTACATCTTGAAAAAAGAAATCAGTTTAAAAAAAACAAAGGAAAGAATAAAACTGCAGCTACTACAACAACACCTCAATATTTAGGTGATGATTCAGCAGATGAAACCAAAATTGCAGCCATGGGTTTGAAAAGTATGAAGGGAAAGGAAACTGAAACTAAGCCAAGCACTAGTAGTTCAAACTATCATGTACAAGCTCCTAATGAGGAAGAAAGAATTGAATTGTTCCATGTGAGGGTAGTCTCAAAACATACTAAAATTGACACACTGTTTGACAATGGGTTACAAGAAAATCTCATATCAGAAGACTTGGTCAAACAACTTAAACTTGAGACCATTCCACATCCAAAGCCTAATCCACTTGGGTGGATATGCAATGATGCAAACTTACAAGTCTCAAGAAAGTGCATATTGCGATTTGCCATAACTGCGCACTTTATTGACACAGTTGAACTTGATGTGGTGCCGCTTGATATATCAGGAATTTTTTGGGGAAGTCCTTACTTATTTGATAGGAAAGCGATCTTCCATTTCCATGAAAATAAATATCATCTCTTTAAATATGGAAAGGAGTTCATTGTCAGAGCACATCACAAAAAGGCAAATATAGCGATGGTAAATGCGTGACAAGTAAAAAGGCTAGTAAATTCTAGTAAGAGTTTTTTACTTCTTATAGTTAAGCCCAAGGTTGATATGAATCATGAGTCATTTGAAAATTGTGATTCCAAGCTTAAATCATATTTATATGATGTAGTTGATGCACATCATGAGATGTTTCAGGAACCGACAGGTTTACCTCCTAAAAGGGAGATTTGGCATGAAATCCATTTACATCAAGATTTTCCTCTTCCTAACATTGGCTTGTATCGCTTGTCTATCATGGAGAATGATGAAATCAAGAGGAAAATTAAATACTTGTTGGACAAAGGATTCATAAGACCAAGCACTTCGCCATGTGGGTCGTCGATAGTGTTGATTCCAAATAAAGATGGAACTTGGCGCATGTGTGTGGACTTCATGGCATTGAACAAAATAACGGTAAAGAATCGTTACCCACTTCCAAGGATAGATGATTTGTTGGATCAGCTGAAAGATGCTAAACATTTCACTAAGTTAGACTTACGTAGTGGTTATCATCAAGTTAGAATTGCAGAAAGTGACATTTGGAAGACAACATTTAAACCAAACAGGGACTCTTTGAGTGGCTTGTGATGCCATTTGGTTTATGCAATGCACCTACAACTTTCATGCGAGTAATGGATGATGTATTACATCCTTTTCTTGATGATTTCGTTATTTTCTACTTAGATGACATCTTAATTTTCAACAAGACTAGAGAAGAGCATGTCATGCATGTTAAGTAAGTACTTGATTTTTTGAAGAAAAATCAGTTATTTCTTAAAATGTCAAAGTGTGAATTTGGAAAGACTTATTTGGTTTATTTGGGACATATAGTAGGAGGAGGCACTTTGAGAATTTATCCTTCCAAATTATAACCCATTGTGAATTGGCCTACTCCCAAATCCATTACATAGGTAAGAAGTATTTTGGGTGCAGCTCAGTATTGGAGGAAGTTTATTTCTAACTTCTCTGCCATAGCAACTCCTATGCATGTAGTGACTAGTGTGAAGCATGATTTTCAATGGGGAGGCAAGCGACATAAATATTTTGAATCCTTGAAAGAGAAGATAAGTTCAGCTCCAGTCCTTGCATTATCGGACTTGAGACATCCATTCGAGATTCAGACAGATGCTAGTGATTACGCCATGGGTACAATTCTCTTACAACATGGTAAGCCTATTGCATTTCATTCTGAGACATTTAATGGTGTTGTTGTAAATTATCCTACATATGATAAAGATTTGTATGCGTTGGTACAAAGTGTCAAAAAATGGAAACACTATTTGATGGGCAACGAAACAATTATTCACACCAACCATCAGCCTTTACAGTACTTGCAATCGCAAAGTAAATTGCAGCAGTTACAACATTTCAGATGGATGGGCTTCCTACAACATTTTCACTTGGTAATAAGGTACAAGAATGGTATTTACAATAAGGTTGATGATATGCTTTCAAGGCCTATTATTTCTTCTAGTACTTTACTTAAGAATGATTCTATTGTACATGAGAGCTACATAGAACAGTATGCATCAGATGTTGAGTTTAAGGATGTGTATGCTAACTTGAGTGAAGGGAATCATGTTGAGGAGAATGATTATCATTTGCATAATAATTTGTTGTTTCATATGGGCAAGTTATGTATACCACAGGGAGAGAGACTAAGCATCATGAGAGAAGCTCATTCTTCTCTCAAAGCTGTACATTTCGGGGTAAGCAAAACAGTGGCACATTTACAGAGGTATTGTTATTGGCCTCGCATGGTAGATAGTGTTTCACATTTCATTATAGATTGTTCATTATGTGCTACAAGCAAGCCTAGCAATAGGAAGCTTGGTTTATATATGCCTTTTCCAGTACATTCTAGACCATGGGAAAGTGTTTCTATGAATTTTGTTGGAGGGCTACCAATATCTAGAAAGTAGCATGATTATCTTTATGTAGTAGTTGATCATTTCAGCAAGATGTGTATTCTTATGCCATGTAAGAAAACTATAACTGCTGAACAAACTGCTGATTTATATTTTCAACATGTATGGGTTCATTATCGCTTGCGTACTTCTATTGTTAGTGACAGGGATTCCATATTTGTTGGGAATTTTTGGTCCAATTTATGGAAGATGATGGACACCAAGTTGAATAAGAGTATTGCTTTCCATCCGCAAACAGATGGAAAAAGAGAGGTAGTGAACAGAACCATTGTACATCTTTTGAGAGGTTATTGCAGCAAGCATCCCAAGCTTTGGGATGAGCACTTGCATTACATTCAGCATGCTTACAACCGGGCCAAGCACTCTTCTACAAATACTTCACCTTTTGAAGCTTGTTTTGGGTATTTGCCTAAGTCACCTTTAGATTTCATTCTTGAGAAGGATGTGGCCATTGATGGGCATAGTGACATTGACAAAGCTCACATGTTCATTGAAAGAATTCAACTCATACATCAACAAGTTCAAGAACAACTTGAAAAAAGTCAAGGAAAGTACAAGGAGAGGCATGATAAGCACATAATTGATCATAAGTTTCAAGAAGGGGATGAGGTATGGTTGCATATTAGTAAGGAAAGAATGCAAGGAGAACATAAAAATCTGAAGCCTATTTGTTATGGTCCATTCAATATCCTTAAACAAGTTGGAAATAATGCTTTTCAATTAGATTTGCCTTCATATATGCAAATGTATTCCATTGTGAATGTGGAAAATTTACGTTTGTATGAACATCCTTTAATTGCTGATTATGAAAGTGACATTTAGCTGCCATCCATTGAGAATTTCTTGCCAGAATTTTTGGATGAGTTGAAAAAGGATGCTATCCTTGACAGAAGGACACACACTTCAAGGAGGGGAAATGTTGATTATATTCGGGTTGGTCTTAAAGGCAGCAAACAGAGTAAGGAAAAGTGGATTGAGGTGGAAAAGGTGAGGGACCTGTACCCTCATCTTCTTAACAGGTAATTGAAGGCTTTTGGGGTCCAAAAGCTTCCCAATGGGGAGGTGTGATCAGGTGATCATGTCCTAAGTGAAAAAATGCTCAAAATTGAAACTACTCAGAATTGGTTGAAATCAGAATTATTGGATAGGCCTCGTCGATACGATCCTAGCGTCATGAACGACACTTAAATCCAACACTGTATGTGAAAGTTATTCAAGTTTGAAATTCACAATTTCCTTCAAAAGTTCAGTTTGACCAGGGTTGACTTTGATTTTAAAAAATATTAAAAAAATAATATTCCACATAATATTCTAGGAATATTCCATAGAATATTCCATGAAATATTCTATCAACAACCTATCACCGTTCGACACTTGGTATTTGAGGATTGGATATTGGTTTGACTGTTTGTTTTTGAGCCAATCAACGTTTGCCATGTGGCAGGCCGAGAGGCCGCCACGTGGCCCCAGTACTGATGAATAATTTCAATGGTAAAATATTTGTGAGTTGGCAGTATTCGACCGCGGGTCGATCGGGTGGCAGCCCCAAGGCCTGATCGCCCGGACTCGTGGTGGTTCTTACCAACCATAGGCCACATTGTATATATAAAGTTTGTCAAACATATGGTTGGCGGAAAAAGGGGGCTAGCCCCTAAGGGCCAGCCCCCTATACATGGGACCACGGGCCCAGAACCATGCCCATAAAACCCGACGGTTGCGGTTAAGTGGTTGCGATCAAATGTGTTGTGGCGGAGGTTTTGTAAAGTTAATGCCACGGTATATAAACGTAGACGCTTAACGTTAAATGCTCCGATAGTTGCGGTTAGCATGTGACCATCAGAGCCCTTGACATTTATTGCCTAATAAAATGCATGCTAAAACTAGAGTGGAGCCCCTAATTCTGGCGGTAAATACTATTTTGGTGGAGCTAACTCCAGTTACTCCAAAGTTGGTGGAGTTTTTCTAGGCAAAACTGGACAAAAATTATTTTGGTCATAACTTCTAATTTATTGAACCTTTTGGAGAAATTTGTCTTTTTATTTCGAGTATTCTTAGCATTCTGGAGCCATTGGAATAGGTTTCAGAGCCAACGGAGGTGTCTTTTAGCATTTTTTACTTCAGAGAATCTTGGGGAGCCATAAGGGCCTTGAGGGAAATGGAGCTGCATTGGACTACACTTCACTGTTTTAGGTGAAATCAGAGTCATTCTTAGCTTCTTTCTGTGTTTTCAATTCATTTTCACAGCTGGTTTTGTCTTTTTAGGCCTTTTTCTCAATGTATTACCAATTTGAGCATCATAATATATCAAGGACATGCCCATTGGGAGCCTTGGACCTGACAGATGTAGCCCAGGAGGAGTGAATTGCCTCATCATGTTGCTTTGTGTTTATGGTGAATTTATTCTACTCTGTTATTCATATTAAAGTTGTTAAACCGTAAATTAAAAAAACACTCCCTCACAGCAAAATTCATAAACAGTTATTAAAAACACTTTGTTTCACTTAAAAGACTATTCAAACATTTTGCACACTTAAATTAATGGAAATGAATACTTTGAATAGCAAAACAAATACTTTCATTTTTAGATCATCCATGGGGTTGCATTTGCGAAGAAAAGGAATTGCAAGGTTATGTTGTAGGAATTACCTTGGAAACCAATTATCTCTCTCTCACACACATATCTACCATTCATTTCCCCATGCTTTCTTGTATTCTTTCTTTAAGGAACTAATATGTGTTCATTGACCATAGTTAGAGAGAGCTTCCAATAAATAAAAGGAACCTAACATCCTAAAGAGAGTGTTGGAGCCTACTTGCCTCCAATTATTATTATCAAGTGATATTATACATTTGTATGATCTCCATTGGATAATATTTGATTATTTTTGTGTTCCTCTAATCTATAAATTATTGTGGACATTCTTCTAGAATAGTTCATCACAACATATTTGATAAAATACCATAATATTTAATGTGAAAGTTAATTTCCTTTAGATATATTGGAAGAATATTGGCAACGAAATCCGACCACTGGAATAAGTAAATTTTTTGCCTCTTTAATTTCCTAGTGACCCTTAAAAACTAGATCCGAATTTTTAACTGTTGTTCTATTAAAAATAATAATAATAGAAATTTGGGGTGGCGGGTCACCACACCCCAACGGCATAATATTATTATTAAAATACAAAAATGAATATGCTTCGAGCCATTGGGAAACCTAGGCCTTCCCAACCAAACATAAATGGTGTTATATGTAAACAGGTTGGGAGACTTGACCGTTATGGTGGAAACACATAGAGGGATCCGGTGGGGGTCAAACCCGCCCGACCCACATGGGCCAACCTGCCAACAAGAGGGCAAGAATATTACATTACCGCTAAAAACATGAACCATATGCCATGAAAAAATCAATGACCGCACTATATACGGGGTCCTATAGGGATTGGACCCCGGGACCTCCGGTCAGACAACGACTTAACATAGCACTGCCAACCAACAGGTCGTTGGCCCAACATTGGTTGTTCCACCCATGTTTTTTTATTTAAACTTCAATCATATTCCATTCAATAACTGGCAGAGGAGCATAGCAGTGGAACTAGGAGCGGCCAGAGGGGGCGAAACCCTGACGAGTGGAATCTTTGGGATGTTGAAAAGATTCCTTTGGAGTCCAGAAGTTCCAGTGTCAGAACGAGAGAAGTTTATGGTCATTTTTGCACAATTTCTCATTGGGAATCCAACCATGTAGTCTATTTATCCAACCAATGTCTCCATTTTCAGGACATCATAAGAAGTGGAGATATAAGGTGTCATCTATGTAAAGTTTTTCATAATTCATTTTTGTTTCCATTTAACGAAAGAGGCCTCCCCACATTGAGAAAGGACCGGAGACGTAGCTCACACTAGGTGAACTCCATAATCAAATCATCTTGTGTATTTGATCTCATGTTTTCTTATGATTTACACTTCTTTTCACGTGTTTAAGTTACTTGGTTATACACTCTTTTATATGCAATTGTGTATGCATCCATGGAGTAAAATATTTGGATCAAGTTTGGTATCAAAGAAAGACTTCTTGATGTAAGTTGCATGAGTGACTGCTAACCAGGAACAAGCTCCAAATAGGTGAAGGAAAAATAAAATCCTTTGATCTTGTAGTGGAGCATGCACCATGAAGATGAAACATTGCAGATGAGGATGCACGAGCAGAAGAAGAGCAAAATTATCGCAATATCATATTCACCATCGCAGAGAAATTTGACAAGTTGTTTGCAGAATATGGGAAGAGAATTAGGCATGAGAAGAAATAGATAGATGATCATGCATCGGTACACCATGGAGGTGGAGGAGAAGAGCCTCCTCCCTCTCCATCTATTAGTGAAAGGTCTTCTTCTACCTCTTATCATAATTCTAACAAGCACCATAAAAATACATATAAGAAGCCATTTTTTAAGCTATATTTTAAGTTTATTTTTCCCACTTATAATGGAGAATGTAATGTAGAGAAACTAAATAATTGGATAAGACAAATCGAGGTTTATTGTCAGATTCAACATATCAAGGAGGATGAGGCCAAGATCCAATTAGCATCCCTTAGGCTAAGTGGCACCACTCTGGTTTGGTGGGACAGAAAGTTGCAGAAAGGCAGAAAAGACTTGGTAATCTCCTTTCTTCTTGTTCCAATTTTGTTTCTACATAAAAATACCAGTTTTTCATTTGGGTTATTAACATAAGGCTTTAATGGAATGGAAATATTTGAGACAAGGAAAGGGTCAAAATGTACAAATCTTCATAGCAGAGTTTAGGAAACGAGTTTTTAATTTGGACATTCCACTTCATTCACATGAGACTGTAACAAAGTATATTGGTGCTTTACATAGTTACATCATGCATTATTTGTTATTGTTTGAGCCAACTACTATTGATGCAGCCAGTGTGAAGGCCATTCACCTTAAAATCAAGGGAAAGAATGAAAAAGAAGAGAAACCAAAGAAATCATCTTTCAAACATCATAATAGAAATTTCAAAGGAAAAGACAAGGGAAACGACAAGAAGGTAGCTACAACCAAGAAGGATGAAGGAGAAAAGCCATCTTGCAATCATTGCAAGAAGGAATCCCATGATGATGAACACTATTGGAAGTTTCATCCAGAGTTAAAACCAAAGAGATTTGGTGGAAACAATAAGAAAAAGACAGTAGAAACCGTACATCAGGACCTTGGATCTGATTCTAGTGACGAAACACATATCACAATAGTGGGCATAAAAGGTAACCTTTCTCTTCATGCTAATGAAAATTATGAATTACGTTCAAGTACAAGTTCTTCGAATAAGTCTCTTTTTAATGAACGAAAGAGGATTGCATTGTTCCACATTAGAGTCGTAATGAAACATACTAAAGTGGAAACCTTGTTTGATCTGGGCTCACAAGTAAACTTGATTTCAGAATCCTTGGTTAAGAATTTAGGATTGGAAACCAAGCCTCATCTGAAACCTTACCCTCTTGGTTGGGCGTGTGATGAAGCCAAATTACATGTAACCAAACAGTGTAAGGTTAGATTTTTTATTGCATCCAAACTAGTAGATGAGGTTGTTCTTGATGTTGTACCTTTGGATATCTTCAACATGGTATTGGGGAGTCCATATTTGTAAGATAGGAAAACATTTTTCTTTCACCATGAAAACAAGTATCATCTCATGAAAAATGAGGTGGAATACATTTTTAGAGCTCATCGTGCCAAAATCAGTGCCATTCATGTAAGTGTAGGTCAGATCAAGAGGTTGGTGAATTCCAGCAATGGGTGCATGTTGATGGTTGTGAGAGCAAAAGATGCCAAGACATATGAAGCTTTCCAAGGTTGTGATCCCACTCATAAAAAGGAATTTTTGAAATTGTTTCTAACTATGATGGGATTTTTCAAGAACCAAGTGGGTTTCCTCCAAAGCGTAAGATCCAACATGAGATTCAATTGCAGCAGGATGCTCCTTTACCAAACATTGGTATGTACAGGTTGTTATCCATTGAGATAGAGGAGATAAAGAAAATAAGTGCAATAATAGGTGAACCAAGGGGTCATAAGACCAAGTTCTTCTCCATGTGACTCACCTATTGTGTTGATTCCAAACAAGGATGGCACATGGAGGATTACATTCATTCGAGTATTACAGTCGTTGTGATTGGAAATTGTAATGTTTCATGGGAAACCCTTACTCATTCTAGTTGAATATTCCACAAAATTTTGAGAATCACATTTCATAGTTTAAAAATGTCTTTCATGACAATGATGATACTTTGAAAATTCTACTATAGTATCATGGTTTACTTCTCCTACTTGATTAAATTATACAAGTTATCCTCAAAAATAATATTCAGAAAATACCAAAGTAAACAAAACTAACAGCCTACACATGCAGATTATTTACTAAATATTATGCCCATTCAAACAAACTGACACACTGATTTTTGGACATAAGTCCTCGGAAAAACCCAAAGCGGGAAAACTAGTGCAATAGATATGAGGGTTTATTTTATTAAGTAGATTATGAGTACAAAAAATATGGGCACAAAATATGGTTCACCCGAAAGAGAATAAAAGTAGATCTGCAACTAAACTGTTGTTACGAGACCAAAATTCTGACTAATCTGCACCCTTAAATGAGATTTACAAGACTTAGCCTGAATCTGGCACTATATACCCCAGCGTTATCCCTACTAGGCTCTGTGTGCCTTTTCACTGCTCAAAGAGGGACTGTGTAACCCAAAAGTAGGTGACATAGTACTTACGATTCCTCTGGAGGCCTATGCATAACTTTTAAGCCCTCTAAAGCTACAACGCTGCCCCTTCTTGGGCCTACGTAGCAACGAAAGCCTCTACACTACACAGCTACTGATGCTGCCCTTGCTCGTCTGCACTATCCCTGAAATTTGATCCTATGCCTCTTACTAACTCTTGGCTCTGATATTAGATCATCCCCTTAGCCAATACTACCCCTCGCTATGGAAAACTCCTCCAGAAATTCATAGGAAACCCTGCCCTAGAATTCCAGATCAATCTCTCAGCTTTGCATTTATGTGTGTCTCCAACTGACCCTCAAGCCTTTCTCTTATACTTTTTCATTGATCTCATCAAAGGCCAAGATTAAAACACTCATCAATGGCTAAGATTAAAAGAATGTTTGATCCATGTAATTTAGAACATTTTAGCATATATGTTAATTAATTCATTTTAATTATTTAATTTTCCTATGTTTAGACTTAGGAAATACATTAAAATAATTAATTATTTGAATATCTTGAACACCAGCTAAAATTTATCCAAACACTTTCTGGGTTTTGGATTTCAAGTGTGTCTTAGCCCCTTCACAAAATTTCATGGCTAGAGCACACCAGATGCTACTCAAACTACACAAAATATCAACACTCCCTTTTAGCACGAAGTGTGCTCTAGCAATACATCCACACCATGTATTGCAAGATCTTGATGTTGGTTTATGTGTTGCTGATTCTTGGCCTACTGCCCTCCATCCACTGCACTACTTCTCTCTATATTTTTTCCCATGTCACTGCCACTGACACTGCCACATCTGTATTGCCGCTCCCTCTCAACTTGTTGCATCATGCTAGCCATAACAATCCCACTACTAACTACTGCACTAAAAATCAGTTGTCGAGAAGTAATCAACTGAAGAACTCATGCTCAATCATTGATATATAAGTCAAGATGCCTCCCATCACTGAAGCTCCCTTAGCTTCATATTTAATATGTCCTCCTGAAGCCACTGGGTTGCTACAACACTGCACTATGTGAGCTTAGCCTCTTTGTGCTACTGAAGTCCCATCAGCCTTTGTACTTCCGCCTCCACAATTTTGCTACCTATTCACCACACTTATCCCTCTTCAGCTCTTCAACACTCCCCTCTACTTCATTGTGACCTTCTACAACCATCTCCTAACTCATCTCACTACCATCTTAAGGCTCCCGTAGCGTGTATGTGATCCAAGAGTAGGGCTGACTCAAGGATCATGCCACCTGATCTATCACTTCTCTACAAATCCATGTCACCCCACCTCTTCTCTCGAGGCACATGAGCACTCATGGCTGCATCATCATCAGATCCAACATCCTTTGCTGTTGCAACCTTAGATTTAGAAGATCCTTTGTCCTTCCTCTTAGGACAAGTGTTGGAGAAGTGTCCAAGTTTACCACAGTTAAAGCACCAAACCTTAGATAGGTCCCTCTTCTTCTTCCCTTGTTGATTCTTTTCCTTTGATACAAGGGATGCATCATCCTCCTCTTCTTTCTTCACTCTAGTTGATCCACTTACATTTCTTTGCCTCTGCGTGATTCTCCCAATTTCCTCCTGACGGAGGATTGCCCACATGTATGCCCATGATGGTAACATTTCCCTTCCCATAATGCTTTGGAAAAATGTTTCCCATTCTTCTGAGACTGCATTTAGGGTCATCCACACTAGGAGCACCTCATCCAAATTTGTACCCATGGCAATTATTTGATCCCGAATAGTCTGAAGTATGAAGAGGAATGGATTTATTTCCTCAACCTTCATCATCTGGAACAACCACATATGATTCTCCAAAAGCATCAGTCAATGGATTTATTTTCTCAACCTTCATCATCTGGAACAACCACATATGATTCTCCAAAAGCATCATTCTTTGGAAAAAGCCTCCCTAATACATCGTATCCAATGCCACCCACATCTCTTTTGTCGTATTCATTATGGGAAAATGAGATATGACGTGGTATTTAACTCCGTCCATGATCAAACTCTTAGTTAGCGCTGGATTTTCTTCGTACTTATTTAGAAGATCTGCATTAGTTGGTATAGCTAGAAATTTATTTTCATGATCTTTGGGACCATACACATCCAAAACTAACAGGATTTTGGCCCTCCATATAACAAAATTGGACATGCCATCCAACCTATCCTGATCTCTCAGTCCATATCTTGCCATCTTGCTCAGATATGTCAAAACATATGCTCCTCTCCCTATTTTTGTTGCAACACTCAATAGAAAACGTTGGATCTGGTTTCTTAGTGATTAGAAACCCTCCATAGTAGCTTCTCCCTCTGACAACTGATTTCCCTCCTGGAAATTTTCACCGAAAAAAAATCGAAAAGTATTCTTTGATCACTCTCATGATCGAATCTTAGATCTATTTGGCTCAGATCTGTTGAGTAGATGTCCTCCTCCAACCTTTGTTGACTTATCTAGGCACAATTCTACACCGGCAGAATCTCCACCACACCAGTACTGCAAAAGATCTGAAGCACTGCTTCCAGATCTTGGCAATGCTTCTCTGCAATAGGAAGAATGACTGGACTGTGTCTCACTGACTGGCCCAACATAGCCTCAACGCTGCTTAGAAGTGGACTATGTAATGACAGACTGGATGACGCAATCTTTACGCTGGCCTGGGAAGGCTCTACGTAAGCATGATGGCCTTTTGTAGCTATAGCGTTGTCCTTTCCTCGGACTGCGTCCTCCTGCTGCCAAGCTATCCCTTCTAGGCCTCTTCTTCTTATGTTGTTGTCCTGCAAAAAACACTATTCTTCATCCGATTTGATGGAGATTCAGCTTGATCTACTATCTCTTTGATACCATGTGAAAATTCTACTGTAGTATCATGGTTTACTTCTCCTACTTGATTAAATTATACAAGTTATCTTCATAAATAAGATTCAGAAAATACTAAAGTAAACACAACTAACAACCTACAAATGTAGATCATTTACTGAATATTACGCTCATTCAAACAAAGTGACACACTATTTTTGGACATAAATCCCCAGAAAAACCCAAAGCGGGAAAACTGGTTCAGAAGATATGAGGGTTTATTTTATTAAGTAGATTATGAGTACAACAAATATGGGCACCAAATTTGGTTCACCTGAAAAAGAATAAAAGTAGATCTATAGCTAACCTATTGTTCTAAGACCCAAATTCTAACTGATCCACACCCTCAAATGTGATTTACAAGACTTAGCCTAGATCTGGCCCAAGAAATGCTAGCGATGCCCTAGAAGTCCCAGTGTTAGCCCCGCTAGGCTCTGCATGCCTCTGCGCTGCTCAGAGAGGGACTGCATAACCCCAGAGTGGGTGACGTAGTCTTTACGTCGCCTCTGGAGGCCTCTTCGTAACTCCAAAGTTGCAGTGCTGCCCCTTCCTGGGCCTGCGTAGCAGCTAAAGCCTCTACGATGCACTTTTGCTACATAGTTGATGTTGCTACCCTTGCACCTCTACGTTGTCCCTGAAAGATGTTCCTCTTCCTCTTGCTGACTCTTGGCTCTGGGATCAGATCATCCCCTCAGCCAATACTACCCCTTGCTACAGAAAAATCCTCCAGAAATTCTTAACAAACCCTACCCTAGAATTCCATATCAGTCTCTCAGCTCTGCATCCATGTGTGTCTCCAACTGACCCTCAAGCCTTTCTCTTATACTTTTTCATTGATCTCATCAACGATCGAGATTAAAACACTCATCAATTGCTGAGATTAAAATACTGCTTGATCCGTGTCATTTAGAACATTTCAGAATGTGTGTTAATTAATTCGCTTTAATTATTTAATTTTCCTAAGTTTAGACTTAGGAAATACATTAATATAATTAATTATTTGAATATTTTGAACACCAACTGAAATTTCTCCAAACAATTTCTGGGTTTTGGAGTTCAAGTGTGTCTTAGCCCCTCCACAAAATTTTAGGCGTAGAGCACACCTGATGCTACCCCGACTACACAAAATCTCAACAGGTACTACAAATCTTGTTCTAAATTGTGGTCTGAATCAATGTCATTAGAACCAAACCGGTGATCGAACCGAAAAACCTTATAGACTGGGAACCAGTCGAAACTAGAAAAAAAAAATGGTTTACCAAAAACACATAAAATACTCATATTTTAAAGAAAAACATATATATTCATGTGCATCCATATGAATCAAAACCATTTATACACAAATATGGAAAAGTTCTCATTTATATAGCAAGTAATAGTGCATATAACCAAAATAGCACTTAGTGCATAACATCATTGAACCAAATAAAATCAAGAAGCAAGGTCTAAAAGGCCTTTATAGTAAAAAATAACATGATAGTTTGATACTACAGTTTACAATACTACAACTACATCCTACAAGTGCTAACTGTCAATGTCATCACTAGAATCATCATCTTGATCATCCTCATTTGAACAATGGGTAGCATCCAAGTCTACAATGATTGTCTATATTGGGATCTTTGTCATCAATATAACCCCCAAAGCATTAAAGTAAGATAGAAAAAGCGTAGCATGTCAAGTAATATTTTGTTTAAGTGATGGGTACATTTTTAGTAGAGGTGTGATAGAAGAGTTTTCCAAACCATTGCCACTAACATAAAAGTACATACAACGAATGGCGTTATTTATTAAATACTAGTTCCTTACCCTCGTACATGACAAAATCTAACGGAAACATTGCAATTTTGATATCCTGAAAATCTTTTAAGTCTGTTGGATTTTGAGTGAAATCTAAAATTCTACTTTCTCCATATAAAATTCCTTGAGGTTGGAACCTCTCTCAAACATCCTAAGTCATTTCATGGTAATGTTAAAATTTTAAATAAAAATATGGAAATGAAATATTAAGGAGAATGTCACTTTTACTTTAAGAATTTAACATTACCATTAAATGCATAGCAATAATAGGACAATAGGCTTGAATATTAGGTTGGCCTAGGCGATAGCTAGAAGTGATCCAATCAAATGAAAAAAATACAAAAATACAAAGAAAAATGTTTTTTTACATTGACTTGGAAAGACACATACTGCAAAAAACTGGTCTTGGACCAGCCTATTTTGGTTCATAGGTCTAGTTTGGACCAGTTTTGGGCAAAAAAACATCTTGACCAACCGGTTCCATCGATTTTGGTCTGGTTCTGAAAACATTGGTTTGAATATATTTTTCACGTTTAAATTTTCAATAATATAACTATAAATAACAATAAATAATAGATTCCCATGGATGTGGTCCAATGGTTAGGTGGGGAGGTTTGGTTTGCATAGGGCTTTTGATCCAATCCTGAGCAAGACTATATATGTCTGAGCATAAAGCATCGGTTTGTATTTCCTATATGTTATTCACCTTATATGAACACGTTAATCACAAAGTAGCAAGAAACCAATCATAAACTTGATGAAAACACAACAATGTAAAATAAATAATTTTATTATGAGAATTATAATAGATCCATTGAAACCTTCGAATGGCCATACCGCAAAGGTACTCACCGCTTGCAATATGTGATCAAATTTCCTAGAGTGCTCGGAGACTCTATGTTGCTGCCAGGATGTTTTAGACAAACTACTATGTTTGAAGTGGCCAAGTTTAATCTCAGGACAAACTTTTTTCTTTTGTCATTGTGATTTTGTTGAGGTTGCAGATGTTCAACTAAGTCTTAACCTGCAAACCTTTGGCCTAGTGTAACATAATTTCGTATAGTGAAATTTAATGACGATTATCATTAAATTATAAGTGAAATTTCGTATAGTGAAATATCAAATATATCGTGAAACTATTGAAATTCCTTGTGGTATCCTAAGAGAGATTTGATATTCACTATATAGGATCTTCATTCATATTATATACTAATTCATGTATTTTGATGCAAAACTCTCATTATTTTAATTAGATATGGAATTAAGATTATATTTAAGATACCTGAATCAAATAGTGTGCCCTCCACAATGTCGTGGAAATTTTCAAACCCTAATTGTTTGAAACTTGAGTTACTTCATTTATGGTTTTCTTTTTGAAAAAGGGTCAATGTTCCATACATATTAAGACGATGTGCACCATAGGAACAGTGCACCACTCAAACTAATGAAAATTTTTGTTTCACAAGGTACACATTTGAATATTTAAAGTCTGAAATTGTATTAAGTGCTAAATAAGGGCCTGAGAACTCTGACAATGCAAAGGACTCTTTATCACTTTATCATTGGAATATTAAAAAGGCAAAATGTTTCTAAGCAGACATCACATTTAAAGGTGTATAAAATTGAGAGCCACTCGATTGGCCAGTCCATGAATAATTGACATAGTAAATAATAAGATATGGTGAATAACCAAAAAAAGTATTTTGACCATAACCATGTAGCTATTACTTATCGTATGCATGTATAAGTGATTTTACAAGATGAACCATAAAATAAAACAAAAAAATAAGTAGAACAAACTTGCATCAACTACTCCTTCTTCATGGAGTAATAGAGCAGATGTACAAGATGAACCGTAAAATAAAATAAAAAACAATAAGTAGAATAAACTTTTATCAACTACTCCTTCTTCATGGAATAATAGAGCAGACATTTTAAAAATATTGATATATTATTTACACTTAACATTTCATTTATACTAATTTGAGCTAGCTGTAGAGTGCCTTTTGGTGAAATAATAGAAAGATGATCAAATTTGAAGCAAAAATAAATTGAAAATGAAATTGAACCCAACAAATATTTTAGCATGAAAATTACTTAGCATATGCAAATAAAAGAAAGAATGTTGAGTGATTTGGGAGCAACAATAATGATAAAGAAAAAAAAATGATAAGCGAAAAATGATTTAAAGTTTAATATTTTATTTTTAGATAACTCCTATATAATTAATAAAATATTCAATATGTTTAATGTATTTTTTCTTCATATTTATAAGGACCATAATATCTATGACATAATTTAATTATAACTTAAAAATAACTTATTTAAATGAAATCAATAAAATAGAGCGGATTTTCACATTATTCTGATAGTTGTACAACTATATAAAATAACTATATATATATAAGTTAAAATAAAACATTAAAAGAACAAATATATTATATAAGTGGAAAAGGATTCATTAAATCATTAAAATCGAGAAAGTTTCAAAATATATCAAAACCATGAAAAATGATTAGAGCTTCTACAATTTGAATAAGCCACTTACATTTACATTCCAATTTCACAATCTAATGACAAGGTATGTATGAAATATGAAATCTATATTGAGATAAGTATATCATATTGTTAAAAAGTAATTTACCAAACTTGATATTTTTTTGTGATTAATTTTTTTTATATGCTAAGTAATTTGCACATAAAGTAAAATAATGTTAAGTGATTTGGGATGTTTATGATGTTTGATTCATTTATGAATTAAAAAAAAACATTTTAAATAACAAGAAATCATAATCTTACTAGAAATTATATAGTCGAATTCCAACCAAAAAAGTTATTTCATCCATTAATTAAACTACACTTTTAAATTTTACTTTTATATAAAATAATATTTTTAAATATTTAAAATTTAATATTAGTACAAATATATTTTATAATATGAGATTTATATTAAATACAACTTAAAGAATATTTTAAATATTTTTATTTTTTCAAAGTTAATTTATTATTAATTTGAATAGCTCCAATAGTATAAGGGAAAAAAGGGAGCTTTATCCAAATAAGGACATAAGATGAGACATCGCTTTCAAGGTTAAAATATGGGCTTAATTGATCTACATATAACCCTTGAGCAAGGCCTCTTTCAAAAGATCAAGACCCAGTCATCCTTAATCTTGAAAGAGGCGGTAAAATAATATTTTCTATGGAAATTCAAAGTGACAAAACCCTTAATCATGGGTTTACAATTTTTTTCAACCCACAACCTCACAAAAAGCGGGGAGAGGTAGATCCCCATGAATTTTCCTACCAAGCCATGTTCAACCAATTTCAAGGCTTGTGCCCTTGATTGTGGTACAAATAAATCAACTTTTGGAATTTCCTCTAGCTTCTTGACAAAATGAGAAGGCTTCCCATTCTAGTACCATGGATCATTTGAAACCAATGAGTTAAAAGCAGTGATATCTGGAGCACAGGGTGGGAGCGGAGGCAAAGACCCTCCTGATTTGGCCATTTATCCATAGAAAAATCATTGTATCGATTGAAACCCTCAAAGCTACATATCTCCTAGTAAACCCTTAAGACTTGATATTAGAAATAATAACTATGTGTTGATATGAATGTTTATTTTAAAATAAATGTTTTAGAATTTTAATTTCAATATCAATAACTATTACGTGGATGGTAGAAATCTAAGTCCAACCAAACATTCGATAATATTTTTAGTATTAGTCACAAATAAAATGTTGATATTTATATCAAAATTATTTGTTCCCTTTCTACTCTCTTAATTTAAAAAAAAAATGAGAGATAATATTATATGAGCAAGTGTAATTTATATGATGTTGATAACTCATAATACTGTAAAAAAATATACTTTTAAATTAAGAAACTTTATGATAAAGTGGAAGTGAATCTCCATAGTTAAGAAACATGTTACATTTCTTTTAAATTATTTTAAATATATAGTTAACTTATATATTAATAATAATAATTATTATTATTATTATTCAATAAAAAGAGGATGTATAATTCATTTACGTTTTAAAAATATTTTAATGCCAACCTAAAATAAAATATTTGAATATCCATATTAACTATTATATTTCAACATCATATATATATATATATATATATATATATATATTCAATACCTACTTATTAAAGTAAAATATTTCAATTACTTTTTAATAAGAGGGATAAGTAAGTTATTCAATGAAGTATTTCAATGTGGGTTATTGCGTTGATGGGCACTCTCCGGATGATTATGATAGAGATGTTGTAATGTAATGTTTAACATTTTGACTAAATGAAATTACATTAAAAAAATAAAAATAAAAATAAAATAAAATAAATAATGTAATGTAATGTAAACGTTTTAGCTCAATCAAAATAAAATGAAATAAATAAAAATAAAAATAACCCTATAAAAATAAAATAAAAATAAAAATAAAATTACTAATCATATTGAGAACCCATGGTATTCATGTGGAATATGGTCTATTTAAAGGAGGAAATTAAACCAACCTAGATCCATCTTAACTTTGGCTCTACCAAGCACCAAGAGAGATCAAATATCTTGAGGTGCAAACATATTTTAGAGTGAAAATATATTTGATTCCTCTTGATGCTTATCTAGAGTTAAGATGGATCTAGGTTGGTAAATAAAAAATTTTGGTATTTTTTAATGTAAGCGAAATAAGAAATTTGAGGAGAAAAAATAATGCACAAAAACTATTTGAATCTTATTATTAAAAACCAAATTACAACCATAATATATAGTGATTATGATATCGAATAGATTCGAAATAAGAAGAATATTTTTGAGAGAATATCTTAACAACCTATTCTAACCAACAAACCAATATTACTGATATACTATTGTAAGTGTTATTTCCAAGTTCCCCACTTAATGCTTACATTATTAAATAAATCACAAATTACAATATAGAGAACACATATTACAACAACATAATGGAAATTTGTAAGACTGGTCTTCATCAACACTTACATCCACTCTAAAATCTCACAAGCACTCCTCTTTCTTCACCACTACATCTTCGAACTGTCACTTGGCTTCCATTTAAAACATAACTACCTCTGACCATATTTGAAGAACTTTGTATAATTCACACTTCTTGACTTATCGAAGGAAAATCTCGATACTAAACCACCCTATGGACTAACTTCAATCTATCAAAATGTAGTGAACTACACTTTCAATATTTTTATAGGTGAGTTGTCTAAGTACTGTCATATTCAGTAGTCAATTATGAAAATAACCTTTCTACATACAAGGATCTCATAAATTGACATGTAACCAATGCTCTCAAATTATCTATATTGGATCATTATATTGTTTTTCATCCATCTTGATGAATTTAGAGTCGAAAAAGTGGAGGAATCAGCTCATGGGACCGTTTTTACCGGCAGTACCCAGTTTGGTGAAACGATATCTGAAACCTTTCGGGAGTGTTTTGAGGCATCAAACAACGTTTTTTGGGGGTAAAACTTGGTCGCATGGGTGTCGTTCCATTTCATGCTATTTTACACACATATATCTTTCCAACAATGCAAGAAGTGTGTCAATAAGATTTTCTATGCAAAAATTAAGCCACTCAGAAGTTGACCTTCTTGTTTTCACACCTATAGTTTAGGAGGATGTTCCATCACCCCCCATTATTCATGGAAAAGGGGATAGCAATGTGTTTTCAATGTAAAATAATATATAAGAGTCTATATTTTAACTCAATTTAAGAGTTGATGTAGTCAAACTTAACCATTATTAGGCTATCGGGTTGTGTTATAACCGAGCCACTATGAGGAAGAGGCATTCCATTCTTTCGAGAGAATTTTGTTCCATAGTTGAGAAAAGATAGCCAGGAGAGGTAGGAGGTACAACACACAAAGAGGATATGTGCATTGTAGCATCCCATGGGCCACATACATTACTTCTTTGTACCTGCAGCCATATTTCTAGACAAATATGGAGAGCAAAGCAGCCTCACCTTCGAGTTGGGTTTTCTCCCTACAGGGTTTCCTAGAGAGGATATCTTATGTCTCATGTGTGTGTGTGTGATTATTTTTTCATTCTCTACTTTTCTGTATAATTTTCATTCACGTGCATGCATTAATTACAGTTAAATCTACAGATGTAGAATTTTAATAAATCTGTAATAGTGTAAAATTTCAAATTTTCAATGTATTATTTTCATACATGTTGTGATGAATTATCCAGTGGAATATCCGTGGAAGTTTAAGGATCATTTGGTATCAAAGCAAGTTTCTTTGAGTAATTTTTGGAGATTGCAGGGATCTAGATCAGCAGGGTCAGAAATCATAAAACCCTAGTAATGGCCAATGAATCTATAAATGAACCTCATGATCCTGCGGAGGTAAGGTTTATGCAGCAGGAACAATAAGTCGTAGATATCAACCAAAACGTAAGCCTCCTCATGGTGGCCCTCAATAGAAATTTGGGGATATTTGGAGAAGATGGGGGTTAAAAGGAAAAGGAAAAATATGAACATGGATCATAATATTGAAGAGAAATGGAGAACTAGTCAAAGAAAGACTCTGGAAAAGATCAAACTAATTCTAGTGTCATGAATCATTCCCTGTTTAAAATGGAAGAAAAAGTCGATATCGAGACATACCATAGAGATATCAATGCCCTGAATCTGAACCATTGGTTGCAACAACTGGAAGTTTATTTCAATGTCCATGAGATTGAGGAAGGACAAAAAATCTCATTTGTGTAGCTGAAATTGTAGGGCCATGCACTAACCTAGTGGGAAAGTAACATGGAAACCCTGAGGTTTGAGGGAGAAGCTCTAGTGACTAAGTGGGAATATTTAAAAACACTCATTAATTTGTAGTTTTATCCCATTGGATACGTGGAGGAGCAGTGGATCCGGTGGAATTACTTAAGGAAAAATTTGGGCCAAAGCGTGCAAAAATACACCACAAAATTCAAAAAGATGGCTATAATGTTGGGTATCTCTCCAATGAACCTAGATGTATTCCTAAATTATTTGGGGGATCTACACATCCATCTATGTGAGCAAGTGATTTTTTTCAATTCTAAATCAGTGGACGAGGCTTGTGGATAGGCACAGTACCTGGAGAACATAGGCCTAAAAAGAGCACAATCAAGTGGATCGAAGAAAAAGGAGCAACATGAAGCTTTTAAGTAGGGGAAGAAGAAGAAAAAAGTAGGAAAATATAAAAATATGGAAACCCAACACACCAATGCAAAGATCCTAGTAACCACTGCAATATTTATTGCCATACAGAGGAGATGTGTTGGAAGTTACATCCAAAGCCAAAATCAAAGAACAAGAAGAAATACAAGAAGAAGAAGAATCTCATGGCCACATATTCAAGAAACCAAGTTGAAAGCAACTTAGAGGTGGATGAGAAGATCATATGTAAGTCAATGTAGAAGGAGATGAATCTGAGTAGCCTTCATCAAGGGGAAGAGAAAGAAATGACCAAACTCTTCCATATAAATATATAGGTCAAGAAGATGAATATTTATGCTCTATTTGACTCAATATCGCAGGTGAATCTCATTGTAGCAGGGTTGGTTAAGAAGTTGGGGTTGGAATTTTGTGATCATCCAAACCCATATCTAATGGGATGGGTAAATAAGGAAGTAGAGTTGAAGGTAACAAAACAATGTAAAATTAGATTTTCTATCAATGTTTATTTTATTGATGAAGTAGATCTAGATGTGTTTCCCCTTGATGTATGTGGAGTCGTGTTTGGGATTCCATACATGTACATGTGTGATGCAATATTCATGAGGACATCCTAGTTGTACTAGCTCATCAAGGATGGAAAATCGTTCATCGTCAACACACACAAAGGCAAGTCAAAAATTTCACTAGTAAGTGCCAACAAAGCTAATAAATTGATCAATTCTAGTAAGAAGTATGTTTTATTGTTTTTAAGAGAAATTCAGTTTGAAGAGGAGTCAATAAGAGGCTAGGAATCCATATAGGGGTGTACTAAGAAACAAAATAACAGTTGGATGAATTGTTACAAGAATACAAGGATATGTTGCTTAGGTGTAAAATACACAGGCAGTGGCTGGAGTAAGATCCCTCTTGCGCCTTCTCGGGACCCAAGGTAGACAATCAAATTAGCTGCAACATTCACAAAGATAATACATGCATGTTCATACTAATGCTTGATTGACAAAGTGAAGTATTGAAGGATTATCTCGATGTATAAGGTAGATAGGTTGGAGAGTGGAATGCAATGTGGCAGAATTACTCCTCACCGGATCCAAGTTTGAATCCTACAAACAAAAAAGGAACTACCATAATCTTAACAGTATTATCACAACAAACAATAAAAAAAGTATATAATAAAACAAGAAACCATGTAAATCTAAGCCACTTATAACATGTATATTAAACAAATAAATAAATAGATGCATTAATAAGACACCAAGTGGACAAAATAGAGGTAGTTATATTATTCAAATAAGGAAGATTACAACCATCAGTTTGGTCAAGCTTCCCTCAGTCCTTTGACTCCAAGTTCTCTCTCCTCAATATCCAAGTGTGAAAATTCTTAGGCTAATAATTCTCAATGAACCAAGCCAACCACGAAACCTCACACTGACAACAAAAGTTCTCTCCTCACACAATCAACCTTTCGACCTTTGACAATGAGCACTAGCCTCCAATTTATAATAGTTTGGGAGGATCAACCTTGCCATTCTTCTCCATTAATTCTGTTAGACTCCTGTAATTCACAGTATCACAAGGTGATTGATTATTTTTGTTTAGATTTTTTATATTGAAAATAATATTCCATAATTGTCATTTATTTCCAAGTTGGCACAAGAGATGGCAAATGATGGTTGTATTCACCTCATTTCAAACACTATCCATCTCATCAAGCCGTGAAAACCCAAATATATAAAGTTTTGGGACTTTATATTAAGTTCTGACACCTCCATTTCAGCACCCCACACATTGAGGTAGATTTATATATATATATATATATATATATATATATATATATATATATATATATATATATATATATATATATATATATATATATGATACAAAACACAATTAACAATTCCTCAACGCAATAAATTTCCGTACCCTTTTCGCCTTACCTTCAATTGCAATTCACTCATCACATGTTCACATTCCCAAACACTCACATTCCCTTTTTTCTAAGTCCTACACTACCCCAACATTCAATTTTCCCCAACCCCACCATCACATCGCACATTCCATTCACCTTTAAACACCCCGCAACTCCCCACCACCTCCGCTTACCACTACACATCTGATGGCCCACATTACCTTTCGGCCCCCCCTTAGCCTATGAACTTTAACAAAGGGGGTGGGGTCTGAAATGGACAGTAACCGATACCTCCAAAACCATGACGTGTCACTCCCACAATTGTTCACACCCACCCTGCCAATACCGCCTACCACCTCATGACCCCTCTGAAATCTAGCTTTGGGTTTTGCATGATGAACTGCTGCAAAAAACCTTTATCCCTTTGACCCTTTACATTTTCATCTCATCACAACATCGCATTTTCACTTACCATTTGGAATCTTGTTCAAACTTGACCACTAATGCGATATTAAATGGGACCCATTCCTTGCTGCTTCAGCCATCGCACATTGCGATTTCTATTTATTTCACTCATGAAAAGTCCCGCCAAGTCCCGATTTGTGATATCGAAAATCGCAATTTGCATCTTCTTCATTTTCATTTCTTACAAACTTCCCGATGCGATATATGTGGGACCCCTTCCTTGCCTTTTCACATTGGCATATCGCAACAATCCTTACCACATTCATTTGCCACTCCACAAATCTTCCAATGCGATATCCTCCCTAGTCCCGAATTTTTGATCCACTCTGATCCCTTGATTGCGATATGCGATAGGCCCCCTCCGCCGATCTGCGATATAAGTTTTGACTAGATATGCGATATTTGACTTTGCGATTTGCGATATCGCAAATCACAGATCACAATACGTCCACCATACCTCCATTAATCCTTCCTCCATCCTCCGCTAAACATCATTTCATCGCCAATCTAAATAAATCCGCTGAATCTATCCAAAAGGTTTATTCGGTCGAAATCCAAAGGTTTTCTGCCAAATTCAAAGAAGGGCGCAATTTGTAAATTAGAGGGATCTTTGCCAATAATATAAGAAAATGGTTTTTCTGTTAAAATAATTCTTCCATGCACAGTATTGAAATATTAATATAGGAAGACAGTCCGCAACAGTGAGCAGAAATTGAAAAAAGTAGAGGTAGCCATCACGACAGCATATTAACCATAGCGGTGCAAATCAATCGAATCAGCTAGCACCGCATCATATTTAATGATCTAGCAAAGGCATCCCAAAATTAGAGCTAGATGTCAGAGCTACTTATCGTTGCATCTTCGTGACCACCTCGGCCACCTTCAACTTACTTTTGGATTCAGGAAGAGTTGCCGAAGTAGTTGGATTCATGAAGAGATGTCAAAGTTAATTCCACAGGCGATGTTTGTCAGAAATATTTTGTCTAGGCCTTGCATGGCCTCACTTTTCTAGTTTTTTATTAATTGTAATTAATGAAATTTTGTCAAAGTAGATAGGGAAACCGACATAGTTTTTAGATAAATACTGCATGCATTGGCAGTATCAAGGGTTGGATGTTGGAGGTTGGATCCAGTTGGACCTTGTTGGAGCCTGCATTGTAAGAACTATTGTATTAGAGTACTGTAATTTTTGGAAGCTAGAGCTTGAATAGTAAGAAACCATTTGCAGGATACTTAAGCTGTGTCTGTCTGGTGATGTGATTCTCTCCTCTAAGTTGAATGTGTCCATTTTTTTTCCTCACTGCATATCATTTTGAGTTGATTGTAAAATATAATTTTAGATTAAGATTTTCTATTGGAGCACTTTAATTATGTCTTTGATTACAATCTGAATGTTTTCTTCATGAAGTCTGGTTAAGAAATTATTAATTTATTTTTAATCACTACTACAAATTCAATGCTTCTTCCACCTCACAATTCTTGCTGCTTTAAGATCCAGCACACACAGTTATCTTTCCCTGTGATTCTTCTGAACTTTTGATGCAACAAACCAGCCCTTTTTTACTCCATAGCCCAATGGATTATTTTCTGCAGACCTGATCATCCAACCAACAAAATCAATCAAAACAACCAATACCACCATCACTGTAACTAGCCTAACATCAACATTCATAATATTAAAGTAAAATTAAATCATAAATAGAGAGATCCCTCTCTGAGTTTAGGAAGGCTGGGTCCTGGACTCCAAAGTGGTTTGATGTTGTCCTCTATCATTTATTCTTTCCAATATTACAAATTATAAGCCCCCCAACATAACGGTGACCATACTGTGGAACTGTTGAAAATCTTGACATTTCATTCGAATTCAAAAACCCCAGTCAAAAAACGTTGTATGCTAAAATTATTTTCCAAGATTAGTATTTGGTTGTTGATGGTGGACAAACATTCATACACAAGAAGTTTGAAATCATCCACCTGGAAACTCCACAAAGTTCTGTTGATCTAAAGACTCCATTGGTAAAAGAATCTAGAATTGTAGAGAACTTATAATGACTCCATTCTATTGTTGATTATTTTCAAGATGATTTCAAGAATACAACACAGGTATGATCGTTTGGACAGATCTAAGGTCCCAGGTTTTCCAAATCCCATGCCCAACATTGATTGGTTAAAATATCTTCCAATGTTTAAAGATGAAAAAGGATATGATGTTGTTATACATTTTTTAATATTTACTATGCATGTCCGAAGATTTAAAATCCAATTTCCAAAGGACTGTCTTATGAAAATGTTTGTGGCAAGTTTAGAAGAGAAATATAGGATTTGGTATGAAGTTCTACCAGCTGAAAGTATAAGTTCTTTAAAGTGTTTTCATGTTGTGTTTTGTGACAAGTATAAAGAATATTATCCCTATTTGTCACTAGTTCAAGATTGTTGTGATAAATTTAATTGAATATCTGAAGGATTACTATGAGGATGACCAGTTTATGAATGATGAAATATTAGAAGTTTTAGAAGAAAGACCATTTCAAAAAGTGGAAGTTTTATCTGAAATGTCTTCTCATCATGAAAAAAGAAATGATATATGTTGTCTAGAAGTTCATGAAGTTTCACCATAAGAAATATTCCTAGCAGCACAAGGACAAGTTGATCAGCAGATGGTTAAGGAAGAAATTCATCCTCCTGAACTAGATCCAGTAGAGGAAAGAAATGAAAACCTACAGTAGTCTAGTGATCTAGAAGAAAAATCAGCAGAGCTTGATGGCATATATTCACAAGATAACCTCTAGCTAGTACTGTTTTATTCATAGATTGAATACCAATCGAATTTGCCTAATGAAATCCAAGAAAGTTTGTCAAAAAAAGACCAACCAGGTTTTCTGAATGAATATCACTTAAATTCTCTTTTTGTGTTTACATACCTTGAATAAAATCATGAAATTTCTCCATCATTATGTTCTTCTTGGGATGATAATGAAGTTTCACAGCATATTGTTACAAGCCCTACTCCTTCATCCGAAATTAATGAGATTTTTCATCTCCCTTGCAAGATTTCGTGTGACAAAGAGAAGGATAAAGAGCACTCAAAGCACTTGAAAATAGTGGATAATGAGGGAAAACAACTGGCTCCCTTCCTGTTTGAAGAGAATCAGTTTCAACACATAAGCAAAGAAGAATTTTGGAATGAGGTTTGTTTTCCTGTTACAAATCATCCAGAAGAACTTACATTGCATGATTACCATGATCCTTTAGTCAATATATTGTAGCCATCAGTGAAGGAAGAATTTTCCAGGTTCATCAATAGAGCTATTGAATCCAGTGGAAAAGTTAAGTTTCCATGTTTCAAATTCAATTTTCTACCTAGAGAGGTAGACTGAAAACTTCAATTAAGTATCCATTTTCTCGACTGGTTGCATTGGAAGTTTGTTATTACTTGATATGGAAGTCATTTTATCAGATTAGAGTAGGTAGATGAGTGCAAATAATCTCAGTACTCTGAGCATATTTCCAGTTTTAGTTTTAGATTGCTTTTAGTTTTCATTTCAAGTGTATTCCAGACTTCAGTTTCGGCATAGTTCATGTTTCAGCATTGAGATTTTCAGGGCGCAGCAGTGATCTCCATTTGATAGTTTACAATGCATAGTTCAACTATAGTTTCAGTTCATATTGTAGTACAAAGATCAGAAGTTCAAAAAAAATGAATAAAGTTTCCAGTTGCAAAATTTTTGTGGCAAAGCAGGTTGCTAGCTTAAATCATCTCAATGACCAAGGCACTGGTCACTAAATTCAGAGATCTGTGGTTCTTTGTTGCCTCATTGGAAGAAAATAATCCCCAGTTAGAGCCACTGTTAGAATCTTGTAATGCACAGTATCACAAGGTGACTTATTATTTATGTTTAGATCATTTATATTGAAAATAAAATTCCATGACTGTCATTTATTTCCAAGGTAATTTTGGCACAAGAGATGGAAAAGGATGGTTGTATTCAACTCATTTCCAATATAGTCCAACTAGGCCTAGATGCATTGGTTATCACTATCCATCTCATCAAACCCCCAAAACCCACATATACAAAGTTTCGGGACTTTATATTAAGTCCCAACACCTCCATTTCAACTCCCCCTCCCTCCCCCACATTAGGCCGTTATATATATATATACAAACCGCAATAAATCTTACCTCACCACAATAAAAATTTTGTACCCTTTTCACCTTACCTTCTATAGCAATTCTCTTATCGCATGTTCACATTCCCAAACACTCACATTCCATTTTATCTTAATTCCTACACCTCCCCAACATTCATTTTTCCCTAACCCCACCGTCACATCGCACATCCCATCCACCTTTAAACATCCCACAACTCCCCACCACCTCTGCTCACTGCTACAAATATGATGGCCCACATTACCTTTCGGCCCCCCCTCAGCCTCCAAACTTTAACAATGAGGGGTTCTGAAATGGGTAGTACCCGATATTGCCGAAACCGTGACGTGCCACTCCCACAGTTGTTCGCACAAACCCCCCCCCCCCACCAATACTGCCTACCACCTGAGGACCCCTCCAAAATCTAGCTTCAGGTTTTATGTAATATCCCTAAATTAGCTTGCAACTAATTGGGATATTAAACTTTTGTTTTGTCATTTAAATAGGTAAATAAGTGGGTATGGAGACCCATGAATCACTTTATGAAGAATAAAACCACTTCTCATGTGAAATTGGATCACCTGTCCAGCTCAATAAAGCACCCTAAGGTGTGAACAGGGGCTAGAGCATGTGGACTGGGTCAACTTTGACCAAATCAACAATGCTATCATGGAGGAGTGGACATTAATGGAGGGACAACGCAGTTTTATATGGAGACACATTGCATGGAAGTAGTGTCATTAATGGATGGGGCTTAGGGTTTGGAAGATCATATCTTATAAAAGGAAGAGGATGGTAGCCATATTCATAATGTTGATATATTTTATGTTTTGATATATGGTTTGTTTAGACATATAGCTTTCTTCAACTGTTTAGCTAAGATTTCAGTGTTGTTTAGCACAGGGTGTTCCTGATCGGGAATCCCACCTCTTCCATTGAGAAGCTATTGGAGGAGTTTGCACTATACTTCCACATTCATGCATTTGGCCAAGTTTCAGTCTCATCTACAACGAAGTTCTGTTTAGAGTTGGGTTGTGTTGCAAGGGTGTAGCAGTGGAGGAGAGAGATCTCCAATTTCTGAGCTAGTTTTCCATTGGAGGGATAATCCTTTCATCTAGGATCTTGTGAGGAAATCTTCAAGGCTTCATTACATATTTTGGCACTAGGAAAAGTAGCAATCATCAGCTACAACAAAGTTTCCCTTAAGGACTGTGTTATTTTGGATAGCAGCTGCAGCAGTGGGTTTATTTCCTATTTGGAGTGTTTTGGTTTCCTGTGTGGGGATCATCCCTTCATTTAGGAGATTTTTTGGAGGAGGATCAGCCATCTTGTATATCAGATCAGTCATCTCCCATCATTGATTCAGTTGCAGAGATTATTTAGCCCTAGGGCCAAATCTGCTATATTTTGTATAGTGTGTATCTATGGAAACCTTTTCTGGGTTGTCCTAGAAATCTATTTTGTAGTATGGATCTCTAGCCTTAGAATTTTTGGAGCATTATATCAGCAGCAGTATATTTTTATAGCTTTCAGCTGCTACTCTCTCTTAGAAAGCACAACTTTCTACATTCCTGTATTTCATGTATTAACAACACTTTAGATCAAGGTGTATGCTTTCATGGGAGGCTTGTTTGCCCAACTTGAGTTATTGTTTCCTCAAGACCTTGTACCTATTTTTCTGTTATATTCATAATGGAATGGATCTACTATTGTCTGAGCTTTGATCTATTCATATTTATGCATATGTCCAGTTTTATGCACTCTATTCCTGCTTTCCCCAATTGGGAATATTAGAGCGGTATCAGATCATAATCTTGGCTCAGCCTATGTACTTCAGCCATTATGTCATCTAAGGAGGCTTCTCATAGGAAGGTGAAGATTTGCAGAAGAGATGAAGGAAAAACTTCATTTTCAGGAGGGAAGGAGTTCTCAAAACTTCTTCTTCAAACTATGTAATGGATTAGCAGAGACATCAAAGAGATGAGAATGGAGAGATGTGGAGATTCTCCAAGGGGACTTGTACATGAAGAAAGCTCCATATTTTCACATTATGGGTGTGATCATACAGCTACACCATCAGATCTACAATGTGGTACCATGCCTAGGGTCACAGAAAGAGAGATGGAGAAAGGATATGTACCAAAGTAGGAGACTCTTGGTGACTATCTTCAAGAGTATGAATCTCAAACTCAGAGATTTAGAGATCATCTAAACTTCCAAGGGTTTTGCAAGATCAAGGAGGATAGAATACCTAGCAACCATAATAGAAGCACAAGGTGTAAGAAGCATGATGAGGGTATATTATTTCTATATAATTTTGATGGGTCACGTAAATGTTAAACTAAGGCTTGGGAGGAGGAGATAGACACCTATTTTCAGCAACACCAAGTTTCAGAAGATGAAGCCATTAGAGTAGCAGCGCTGCACCTTGAAGGTAGGCTTATGCCTGGTGGTTTTATGAATCTTCTTCATTAAAAGATGCAAAAATATATACTTATGCAAGGTTCACTAGGAGGTTAGTAAAAATATTTAATGAAAAACATTTTTAAACTTCCTTGGTTGAGCTAGCTAAGCATAAACAAACAAAACCTTTGCATGAGTTGGAAGGATCTATAAATCCAACTCCATTTCACAAAACTATTGAAGGGGTTAAAAACTTGCAGAATACTTTTCTTGAGGCAAGATCCCCACTTAAGAAAGAGCTCTCTTCTCATAGGGAAGACATGGAGATTATTTTTCAAAAGAGGAACTAAACAAAGAACTTCTTAATGATGATGAGACAACCTCCATTCATGATGAAGGGGAAGAGAAGATAAGAGGTAACAACACTGTCACAGTAGGAGTAGATCTAGTACCTCATGGAGAGGAAGATGGAGAATTTTCTCCAAAGAGAGGAATACTTTCACCCTTGCAAGGAGTTCCAAATAATCTCACATGTGGAGATCAGGGCACAGTCCATGAGCAACATGTGCCATCATTGACAGATTTTGAGATCTTGAAGATGGAAGAAGATAAGGGGGAGGACCAAAATCATATGATTAGGATCACACATCCCTTTTCATTTTAAAATGTTGATGCACATAAGAGGAAGGATGATTTGCGCAGTGAGGACAAGGAAAAATTAGTCCACTCACATATACAATTTGCTCTAGGCCTTGATGTTTCATTACATGGAGGCATTCCACTAGGGAGACCCCCTGATTGGAATATGAACAAAGATTTCTCTCAACATGGTGCAGCATTGATATATTTTTCTAAGGAAGGAGCCTTGGGAGGAGCTAGCACAACATAGAGAACCTTTGATGGGTTCAAAGGAGGGGTGAGAAATTTTCTGATATGGACATTTCTATCTCTCACTCAGCTGTTTGCACTGAAAAATGATGATTCATAAATCTATGATGACATGAACATGGTGTCAAAGGGCTACTCCATAGCCTTGGAGCAACAAATTATACTTCCACACATGAGGAATATTTTTGAATATGACAAGAGGTTATTGACACTCTTGTATGCATTGACCAAACTATGGAAGTTTTGGATGGGAAATACCTTTCAAGAGGAGGTTGACCTCCATGTACTTCCATCTTGTCTTGGGCAAGATCAGCTGCAAGCGAGGTAGCAAAAGTGGGGTAACAATACTCCAACATGTGACTTTGGCATCAAGCATGTCAAAGAGGAGAGTTATGATGAGACAGGTGCTTCATTTCAGATTTCTACAACACTGTCATTGTTGGGAAGCCTAGATCCATATTGGGAGTCCCAAATATTATTGGAATATTCCAAGAACCTCTTCACATGTAAGGTTCTTGATGGGTAAGTGATATATGTGAGGTATAGAGTGGTTGATGGATTCATTTATTTCCATGATCAAATCTACTTGACTAGAGACTCCAAGCTAAAAAAAGAGATTCTACATGCAGCATATGAGGCACTCTCTTCAGGACATTTAGACTTCATTGAGTCTTATCACACCATCATGGAGGGATTCTTTTGGGAGGATCTCAAAGAAGATGTGCACCAACATATCTGGAGATATGTAGCTTGTTTGATGTATGAAGAGGAAAGCAACCACCTTGCAAGGTTGTTACTATCATTTCCCCTATTGATGAATAAATGGGAAGGTTTACCTATGGACCTCTTCACCAGCTTGTCTAAAAAATATGGTAAAGATTGTGTTTTGATTCGTATTTATCAAATAAAAATGTATGTGCATTCCTTTACCATGAAATTGCATCACATTGCTCCACAAGAGAGCAAACTTCTTTGTGGATTTCATGGTCCTTTTGGGACTACATTCAGTGATGGGGATGACCACTTTATAGAGGAATTTGGGCAAGATATGTTTTGCTTGGCTTATATTCAGCCAACACCTAATGTCCTCTACTATTTTCAAGCTTTTGAGAAGATTATGGGAGCAAGCAAGTGGTTGGATGGCCACTTATCACATCATGTTTTGAGACAACAAGAACAATAACAATGATGGTCTCACTTGGGGGACTATTGTCACCATCCAATATGTTATATGACACTTAGTACATGTTTCTTTTGGTGCCCATATGGTGATAACACTCTATTCACTATATGCAGAAAGGATTGGGCAAGAAAGCTTTCTAGAACCAAGGAGTTGGATCATGAGATTCCAAGTATCTTTTGGCTTCATGAGGACTATGTTATTATAGCCCAAGGTTAGTAGCTCCAAGTTTATGATAAATAGAGAGAGAGGCAACATAAGTTGAATAATTTTATCTCTCATTTTCAGCCATGCATCCCCTATACATTGCAGAAGAAGGGGATTGGTGATTATTTTTATGAGCTACCAAGAATGGCTCATTTTGTTTAGATGATAGCATGGAGATTGGAGTTTCTCTTTGGGATTGAGGCACCCAAAATTTATCATCTCTCATGCCTTAAGAAGGCCAATGGACAACATATAACTCTTTCCATATATCTCCCACTTTTTCATGATGAGAGCTATTTGGTTTATTCACCAAAGGAAAATTTTCATTCTTGGGAGGAGACATATCCATTAGATATTTTGCAGTACCCTTGAAATTGCTTGAGGACAAGCAACATTTTGGAGGGGAGGACTTTAATATCCCTAAATTAGCTTACAACTAATTAGGATATTAAAGTTTTGTTTTGCCACTTAGATAGGTGATTAAGTGGGTAGGGAAACCCATAAATCTCTTTATGAAGAATAAAACCACTTCTCATGTGAAATTGGATCACCGGTCCATCTTAATAAAACACCTTAAGGTGTGAACATGGGCTAGAACATGTAGACTGGGTCAACTTTGACCAAATCAACAACGTTGTCATGGAGGAGTGGACATTAATGGAGGGACAACACAATTTTATATGGAGACACATTGCATGGAAGTAGTGTCATTAATGGATGGGGCTTAGGGTTTGGAAGCTCATATCTTATAAAAGGAAGAGGATAGCCATATTCATAATGTTGATATATTTTATGTTTTGATATATGGTATGTTTAGACATATAGATTTCTTAAGTTGTTTAGCTAAGATTGCAGTGTTGTTTAGCACAGGGTGTTCTTGAATGGGAATTCCACCTCTTCTATTAAGAAGATCTTGGAGGAGTTTTCACTATACTTCCACATTCAGGCATTTGGCCAAAATTCAGTCTCATGTACAACATAGTTCTGTTTAGAGTTGGGTTGTGTTGCATGGGTGTAGCATTGGAGGAGAGAGATCTCCAATTTCTGAGCTAGTTTTCCATTAGAGGGATCATCCTTTCATCCGAGAGCTTGTGAGGAAGTCTTCAGGGCTTCATTACCTATTTTTGCACCATGCCAAGTAGAAGTCATCAAATACAACACAGTTTTCCTTAAGGACTACGTTATTTTGGATAGTAGCTGCAACAGTGGGTTTATTTCCTACTTCGAGTGTTTAGGTTTCCTGTGTGGGGATCGACCCTTCATTTAGGAGATCTGTTGGAGGACGATTAACCATCTCCCATCAGTGATTCAGTTGCAGATATTATTCAGTGCTAGGGCCAAAACTATTATATTTTGTATAGTGTGTATTTATGGAAACCTTTTCTGGGTTGTCCTGGAAATCTGTTTTGGAGTATGGATCTCTAGCCTTAGCATTTTTGGAGCATTATATCAGCAGCAATATATTTTTATATCTTTCAGCTATTATTCTCTTTTAGACAACACATTTTTCTACATTCTTGTATTTCATGTATTAACAACATTTTAGATCTAGGTGTATGCTTTCATGGGAGGCTTGTTCGGCCAACTTGAGTGATCTTTTCCTCAATATCTTGTACCTATTTTTCTATTATATTCATAATGGAATGGATCTACTATTGTCTCATGATTTGATCTATTCATATTTCTACATATTTCCAGTTTTGTGCACTCTATTCCTGCTTTCCCCATTTGGGAATATTACATTTTGCATGATGAACTGCCGCAACAAACCTTTATCCCTTTGACCCTTTACCTTTTCATTGCATCGCAACATCACATTTTCACTTACCATTTGCAATCCCATTCAAACTCGACTGCCAATGCGGTATTAAATGGGACCCATTCCTTTCCGCATTACCCTTTCCTCATCGCCCATCTCACATCACAATTTCTGTTGCTTTGTAATGTTCCCAATTTTAGCCTCAAGATAAAATGGAACATTATAGTTGAAAATTTTAATTTTATTTAATAAAATGGGGAAGGAGACACCTTAGCCCCTTTTAGATGAATAAATAACACTCCTAATGTGAAAGGGAGGTGAATAAAGCAACTGAAATAAACACCAAGGGTGTGAATGGAACCCGACTCACTTGATTGGTCACCTTTGACTAAAGTCAACAACGCTGCCTAAGGAGGAAGAGGCTTCCTAGAGAAGCTGCGTAGTTTTGGAGGGAAGACACTCATGTGAGGGTGGAAACCCTAATTGGTCAGACCTTGGTGGCGAAGAGTTCCTTTTTGTTATAAGGAGGATATGTCAACTCATTTTGGACATGTTATGGATTAGAATTGTAAGCTTGGGTCTGCAAAGGCTTGCATCCCCGGGCTGTTTAGCAGGGTGATGGTGCCCTCAGGCACTAGGGTGTTCTCGGTCGGGAATCCCCACCTCTTCCTAAAGGGAGGATGAGGATTGAGCTACATTTACTCAATCTGGCATTGGCCACAGCTACATTCATCTCCAACAGTGTTATTTCTGCAGTAGAGAGGACATTGTGTTGCTGGGTGCAGCAAGAGAGGAACTCATGGAGTCTCTCTTGTCTAGTTTTCTTCAGTGGAGGAGTGATCTATTCATTGGTGGAGATGCAAGGAGGATTCCCGGGTTGTATTTCAGATCATTTGGCATGGGCCAACATTCCATCATCTCCCACTGCGCAGTCCATGGAGGAAACTGCATTATTTTGAAGGAGGCAATGAGAGAGGGATTTCGGGAGCTTCAGAGGAGGGTGTTTCTGAGAAAAACAGATAAGCCCTTTGTATTAGAGATATTATCAGAGGATGGAAATCATATTTTAGATCAGCTACAGCCTCATTCTTATTTTGGTTCAGTTGAAGTGACAACTCAGCTGTCACATTTTGGTTTTCTCCGGCATTTCTAGCAATCTTCATAGATTGGCTAGAAATCTTGTATTTCAGCCCATTTCTTGGTTATTGGGCTATTTCTCGTATTCCTTCAGCCACTTATGTATTTTATTCATATTCAGTAGCTTATACCTTCATATACACTGTGCAGTTGTAGCTACTCCGGCATTTTGTGGAGTTGCAGCTACTCTTGTATTTCACTGCTTATTCATTGGAGGTTGGATCTTAAAGCTTGAGTTGCTTGTCCCTCAGCTATTTATTGTATTTATTTGCTGATATATCATAATATCATGATGGCTGTAGTATTTTTCCTCTTATGGTGCATTTCAGATTTGTAGATTTATTGGTTATGTTCAAGTATTGATGTAGCTCTCTCATTGAGCCTTGTTTTAGAGACCTAGATTGGGGAGATCTTAATAACCCATCTAGTGTTATTTGTTTGAGCTCATATTCTGCATAGGAGTTTTAGGATGAATTTTATAAGGCATCCCAACACTGGATTGTTTTATTTTTGCAGTAGCTTCCTTATACAGTGTCCTCAAGGACCTTATAGCAGAAATTCTCGAGGTGGAATATTGCATATCCATAGACAGAATCTGTGAAGGGCCAACTAGCCTCAGGATTTATCCCTTCTTTGGAAGGAGTCATATCCTGTAAATGCCCCAATAGTCAATCTCTGAAATGGAATTTTGATAGCTCACTGAAGAAGGAATTTTAATATCTTAAGATATTCCCGATGGAGCTAAATTTCCTAAAAAAGGAATATTACAGTGGTATCAGAGCATGATCTTGCCTCAGCCTGTGCCCAAGATCTATTGCCATCAACAAGAGGATATTCTCTCCAAGAAGAGAAGATTGACAGAGGAAACAAGGAAAGGAATGATGGAGAGGAGGTTTCCCCTCTTCTTTCCAGACCATTGAGCACATCATTGAAGATCTGATGAAAGGGAAAATTTGGATAAATTTTCTGAAAGGGGTTTATTGATGAGACAAATCCTAGCTACTTCATGGAGGGTGTGAGCATTCATCCACACATGTAGATCCATAGCGCCTTACATTTCCCATAGCTACTGCAAGAAGGATGGAGGAAAAAGTTGAGGCCTTTGGAGGAGCAGCGCTGCAACCCAAAGGTATGATTCATGATGATTGATTTTAGAGTTCTATTTCATGTTCTCATGCAAAT
Organism: Pinus albicaulis; assembly: GCA_034641835.2. Lineage (NCBI taxonomy): Eukaryota > Viridiplantae > Streptophyta > Pinopsida > Pinales > Pinaceae > Pinus > Pinus albicaulis. The sequence continues at coordinate 729,840,105 of CM076582.1, read as the reverse complement.
GAGAGGTCATATGTTGCAGTCCCAAATATTTTTGCAAAGGGGATTAATGAAAACCAATGTGAAACATGGTGTGACAAAACTTCAAACACTTTGCATGCATGGAGGGGGACCATGAAACAAGATCATTCTATCTTTCTAGAGGGGGAGTAAATCAGGAGAATGGCTTGCTAGAGGAAAGACCCCCATTATATTAAGGGAAATCTTCCATTTGTGAGGGTGTGGAGACATTTCTCTTAAGGGAAGGCCAAGAGCCAAGGCCTCTCATTGGGAAGGAGATACACTCACATGTTGGTAGAGGGGAGGTGCATACAACGCTGCACCGTTGGAAGAAGAAGAAGATCAGGAGGATCAACATGAAGGGATAATGGAAATTCACCCTTATCTATTTCAGGGATTCTCTTCACATGGGAGAAGGACTGCACTGCGCAGTAGAGAGAGAGAGAGGACCTTTCATTCCTCTCATACACACGGTCCACTTCCTATCTTGATGTCTCACTTTTGGAGACTTTTCACTTGGGAGGCCACATGATATAGAGATGATGAGAGGCATCATGCTTTTTGGTTCACCACTCTTGGATTATGGAGGGGTGGAGACATTGGAGGAGTCTAGTACAGCGCAGTGATTTTGGGGATGAGCACAAGGAGGAGGGATACACTCTCATTTTCAGTACCACCCATTCTCATCAACTTTACTGCGCAGATAGAGTTGTTGTATGGATGAAGGATAGCATATTCATGATGCAGGATGGATGATCCATAGATTTGGTGAGAGAGATGATACTTCCTTTGGGGAAGGACTCTTTCATGCATTGGAGTAGATGGAGGCCACTCATACTTACATAGCCCAGGATTAGGAGATTCTTTGGAGGTGATAGTCTCTCATGGGAGGCTCATTTTCAGAGAGAATTATTTCCATTTGAGCATGAGAAGCTGCATGATGGCATGGCAGAAACTTGGAGGATGAATTTGGCATGAGGGGATGTCAAGGTAGCAGGCAGCAACGTGATGTAGCACCATATTGCAGAATACTAGCGCTGTCTATGAGGAGGATTGATCTAGGATGGAGGACTTAGCTTTGATTGAGTATTCCCCAGGATCTTGATGCATGCATGATTCTTGGATGACCTTGATGAGATGGTAGATACTTAATGGATTATATGATCATCTATCATTAAGGCAGACTCTTATTGGCTAGAGTTTCTAGTCTCAAGGAGAAATTATTTGCATGCAGCATTTGAGGACTTCCTAGCTATGCATTTGGATGCATACTTTTCTTTGCTATAGGAGTTCACTTGGGAGGGCATTCAACATGATCCACATCAGCATATGGATAGATTTAGAGCCAGGTTGTTTTTGGAAAGGTTGGCACAACCATTCCCTTGCTCATTGGAGGAGAGGGAGGGCATTCAGATGAGCCATTTCAGCTCAAGAGCTCTAGTGCATAATGGAGGAGGTATAATTTCATATTTTGTATTGTACTTCTTTTCATTGATTGAGGAGCGTGATGTATCAAGGAGGATTTTTCCTTCTTTCATTTTTCATGAGGATGTACTTGCAGCTACTTGTAGCCTTGATTTTGGATAATTTTGTGATGGTTGCGGGGGAAGCCACATGCTTCTCGGTGTGCACCATTGGCACGAAATTGTATTCTCATGTTTTATCTTATGAGGAGATGTTGTGGCAACAAAAAAGTGGCTATTTCAGCACTTTTTATTTTGATTTTGAGGCAGGGAAAGGAGGCACTGTTCAGGTTCCATGAGTGGAACTTTGAATCACTCTCCCGTTGTCATTTGGCGACTTTCTTTTATTGTATACTGCTCCATGTATTTCTGATGTTTGTACACTTGTGAGGAGAATTATTTGGAGAGTTTTGTATGTATAGCCCATTGGGAGCATGATTCTCCCAATTGTATATGTTTTATCTTATAGGAGATACCATCAGAAAACCATGATTGCCACATTACTACTTGTATCTTCTTGTGGGAGAAACCACTTGGAGGATTTGAGGAGGCATATCATGACTGGATTTCTTGATGGGGTAGCTTGGGCCATTCTTGGAGGCCATACCTTTTCAGCCCAAGGACAGAGGAAGCTCCATGCACACTTCAAATGGAGAGAGGGCCATCATGAGAACACAAGCACAACTCTCCATTCAGCCCAAACACATTGCAGAAACGAGGGGTTGAGATTTTATTTGGATGATTGCATGGATGAGAGGATCATCATTGGGAGCCAAATTTTCCCATGCACATAATCACTCCTACCTTAAGGAGGCCTTAGCACAACAGGAAGGATTCCACTACACCTTTTGTCTTTCCATGAGGAGCATTGTTATCAGCTTGCATACTTGGGAGAGAGCATTGGAGGACAAATTCATTGTAGCATATTTGAGCAGTGGTGGGACCATTGATGAGAAGGCCACAGGAGAAGAAGGGGGAGAAGATTTTGTTCTCTTCATGCAGTTGCTTGAGGGCAAGCAACATGTGGGAGAGGAGGACTGTAATGTTCCCAATTTTAGCCTGAAGCTAGAATGGAACATTATAGTTGCACATTTTAATTTTATTTAATAAAATGGGGAAGGAGACAACTTAGCCCCTTTTAGATGAAGAAATAACACTCCTAATGTGAAATGGAGGTGAATAAAGAAGCTAAAATAAACACCAAGGGTGTGAACGAAACCCAACTCACTTTATTGGTCACCTTTGACTAAAGTCAACAACGCTGCCCAAGGAGGAAGTGGCTTCCTAGAGAAGCTGCGTAGTTTTGGAGGGAAGACACTCATGTGAGGGTGGAAACCCTAATTGGTGGGACCTTGGTGGAGAAGAGTTCATTTTGTTTATAAGGAGGAGATGGCATCCCATTTTGGACATGTTATGGTTTAGAATTGTAGACTTGGGTCTACAAAGGCTTGCATCCCCAAGCTGTTTAGCAGGGTGATGGTGCCCTCGGGCACTAGGGTGTTCCCGGTCGAGAATCCCCACCTCTTCCTCAAGGGAGGATGAGGATTGAGCTACATTTCCTCAATCTGACATTGGATACAACTACATTCATCTCCTATAGCATTATTTCTGCAGCAGAGAGGACGTTGTGTTGCTGGGTGTAGCAAGAGAGGAACTCATGGAGTCTCTCTGTCTAGTTTTCTTCAGTGGAGGAGTGATCTATTCATTGGTGGAGCTGCAAGGAGGATTCTAGGGTTGTATTTTAGAAAAGTTGGCATAGGCCAACATTCCATCATCTCCCACTGCGCATTGCATGGAGGAAACTGCATTATTTTGAAGGAGGCAGTGAGAGAGGGATTTCGGGAGCTACAGAGGAGGGTGTTTCTGAGACAAAGGGATCAACCCTTTGTATTAGAGATATTATCAGAGGATGGAAATCAGATTTCAGATCAGCCACAACCTCATTCTTATTTTGGTTCAGTTGCAATGACAACTCAGTTGTCACATTTTGGTTTTCTCTGGCATTTTTAGCAATCTTCATAGATTGGCTAGAAATCTTGTATTTTAGCCTATTTCTTGGTTATTGGGCTATTTTTTGTATTCCTTCAGCCACTTATGTATTTTATTCATATTCAACAGCTTATGGTGCATTTAAGATTTTTAGAGTTATTGGTTATGTTCAAGTATTGTTGTAGCTCTCTCCTTGAGCCTTGTTTTAGAGACCTAGATTGGGGAGATTTGAATAACCCATCTAGTGTTATTTGTTTGAGCTCATATTCTACATAGGAGTTGTAGGATGAATTTTCTAAGGAATCCCAGCACTAGATTGTCTTATTTTTGTAGCAGCTTCCTTATACAGCGTCCTCAAGGGCCCTGTAACAGAAATTCCCGAGGTGAAATATTGCATATCCATAGACAGAGTCTGTGAAGGGCCAGCTAGCCTCAAGATTTCTCCCTTATTTGGAAGGATTCATATCCTGTAAATTTCCCAACAGTAAATCTATAAAATGGACTTGTGATAGCTCACTGAAGAAGGAATTGGAATATCTTAAGATATTCCCGATGGAGCAAAATTTCCTGAAAAAGGAATATTACATGCTTTCACTCATGACATGTCCCGCCAAGTCCCGATTTGCAATATCACAAATCGCAATTTGCACCTCCTCCATTTTAATTTCTTACAAAATTCCCAATGTGATATCAATGGGACCCCTTCCTTTCCATTTCGCATCGGAATATCACAATAATCCTTGCCACATTCATTTGCCACTCCACAAATCTTCTAATGTGATATACTCCCTGGTCCCCGATTTGTGATCAACTCCAATCCCATGGTTTCGATATGCAATAGGCCCCCTCCGCTGATTTTCGAGATAAGTTTTGACCAGATATGCGATATTTGACTTTGCGATTTGCGATATCGCAAATTGCAGGTCATAATACTTCCACCATCCCTCTGTTAATACTTCCGCCATCCTCCTCTAAATGCCATTTCACAACCAATCTAAATAATTCCACTGACTCTATCCAAAAGGTTTATTCAGTCGATAGCTAAAGGTTTTACGCCAAATTCAAATAAAGGGGCCATTTGAAAAGTAAAGGGATTGTTTCCAATAATAGAAGAAAAGAGTTTTTCTGTTAAAAGAATTCTTCCATGAACAATATTGAAATATTAATACAGGAAGACAGTCTGAAAAATTGAGTAGAAAAGGAAAAAATAAAAGGCAGCTAATGTGATGGCATATTAACCATAGCGGTGCAGATCAGCCGAATCAACTAGCACTGCATCATATTTAGTGATCCAGCAAAGGTGGCCCAAAAGTAGAGCAAGATGTTAGAGCCACCCATTGTTGCCTCTTCCTCACCACCTCGGAAACATTCATCTTAATTTTGGATTCACGAAGAGCTGTCAAAGTTGTTGGATTCATGAAGAGCTACTGAAGTTAATTCCATAGGCGGTTTTTGTCAGAGATATTTTGTCTGGGCCTTGCATGGCCACACTTGTCCAGTTTTGCTTAATTGTAATTAATGAAAACTTTCGGAAGTAGATAGGGAAATAGAAATAGTTTTTAGATAGATACTGCATGCATTGGCAGTATCAAGGGTTGGATGTTGGAGGTTGGATTTAGTTGTAGCTTTTTGGACCCTGCATTGTAAGAACTGTTGTATTGGAGCGCTGTAATTTTTGGAAGCTGGAGCATCAATAGTAAGAAACCATTTGCAGGACACTTGTGTTGTGTCTGTCTGGTGATGTGATTCTCTCCTTTAATTTTAATGTTTCCATTGTTTTTCCTCACTGAGTATCATTTTGAGTTGATTGTAAAACATAAATTTTAGATTAAGATTTGCTATCTGTGATTACAATCTAGATATTTTCTTCATGAAGTCTGGTTAAGAAATTATTAATTTATTTTTAACCACCACTACAACTCACAATTCCTACTGCTTTAATATCCATCACACACAGTTAGTTTTCCCTATGATGCTTTTGAACTTTTGATGCAACAAACCAGCCCTTTTTGACTCCATAGCCGAATGGATTAATTTATGTAGACCTGCTCATCCTACCAACAAAATCAATCAAAAAAACCAATACCACCATCACTGTAAGTAGCCTAACATCAACATTCATAATATTAAAGTAAAATTAAATCATAAATAGAGAGAGCCCTCTCTGAGTCTAGGAAGGCTAGGTCCTTTATTCCAAAGTGGTTTGATGTTGTCCTCTATCGTTTATTCTTGTCAAGCTTATAAATTATAGGGCCCCAAAAATTCTAATAGGGAAAAGTACATGATGTTTCCATGCTTTTCTAGCTTTTTCCCTCTTTCTATGCTTACTTAGGTTTAGAAATCTCCAATCAGAGGCTTGCACCGCAGGTTGCCCACTTTTTGGACTGACTCCTTGAGAAAAAGTCGGAAATGTCAGTTAGTTACTACGAAATTTGTCTCTTTTTCTTCATGAAACACGGGTAACGATACCCTTTAGGCAAGATATTGTGCTAACCTAGGACCTAACGCTCCATTCAAGAGACAGGGAAGCATTATAACTCAGCCTAGCAGTCTCTAGGGTGCATTACCTTGGAAAAATAGGTATTTTTCTAGGTCAATTTCTTCCTCCCATGTTTCCTTCTCCTTTGAGCTGATGAGGAGGTAATTTTTGGTGTAATATATGCCCCATAAAGTGTGAGTTCAAAGACGAAGATGATGGCCAAAATACTTTATAAATGTGTAGTAGAGCAAGAAGAGTTGGAGAACTGAGGAAAACCTGAAACAAACAACATATGTAAAAAATATAAATATCTTTCCCGAGTCGGGAATTCCCATGCTTAGTAGCTGTCTCAAAATGATTTCTCCAGGAAGACATATGACCAGTATGTCCATCTATAAGCACAATGTAGAAGCTTCTATCGTGACATGATCAATCTAATAAGTTGTCTCTAAAAACAATATATGCAGCTTGGGAGATGAAACAAAGCCTAATGATGTAAGCCTCAACCCATGGTATTGGTCACCATTTCTCTAAACTGCATATTTATTCACATGTGAATAAAGAATTGTATTTGAACATGTGAGAAATCATCTGATTACTGGTCAACGATGAAAAATGTTAACAGGCACGAGGGTGGACACTAATAAGGATGATGGTCTCCAAGATGCACAGTACAATCTACCGAGTGTGAATAAATGGTGTTGATGTCAAACACTCGTAGAATCATTTTACTGGGAGCCAATGATAAAAAAACCCAAACCAACACAAGGTAACCTTCCACTGATGTTTACAAGTTCCAAGGTACTGATATGTTTTTGGATCATCTTCCTAGATAATATGTTGAAGGCGATAGGAAGAGATTTGTCAAAAGGCGAGCAATGAGGCGTCCTACATCAGTTGACATGAAATGGGAAAAGATGATTTTTTTTTGAAGATAGTTAAGAGAAATGGTACAAACTAATGGCGGAAAAATAAATTTTGGCATATGATGGCTTGGTTGATACAGGAAGCAGTAGATAGCGTGATCTCTTGAACAATAGAAGGCACAACAAACATGATACTAGGCATATTAGACTCATGAACAAGAAAGAGTGTTAGGTTTCACCAATGTAGGAACATTGACATACGAAGGCTAAACTCATAGAATGGTAGGGTTTAGAGAGAATCTAAATGCGAGAGAGTTTTATGACGAGTGAAATGTTCAAGGTGTTGCCGCCAAATCATCTTTCAAAGTATAAAAGAATGAGTCTCTACTTTTTCCAAATTTTTCCCCATCTGATTAGGTTTAATGAGTCCAGAAGGGTAAACTCGGTGATATTTTCATATTTAAGGAGTCTGAAAAAAAATCGTAAAAGACAACTCTAAGGGGTACCTTTGTCATGGTTGATGACTGGGTGCGACAAAGGGGTAATAGTATGCCTCACACAGTTCCTTTTCCATAAGTTATTCCATTGAGTCTGGATAAAGTGAAAAACCTATGTTCAATGGATGTCTACCTCATTTTGTTATGAGTACGAGGAGATGGATTAAACTCAATATTCTTCGTGAAGTTTCAACGAGTCAGATGAAGAAAAACTTGATCCTCTTCGTGAAATTTTAACGATTCCAATGAAGAAAAAGTCTGTGTCTTTTTCGGTTTTTAAAGAGCTAGAAAAATATGGAAAAGAATGGTTCATAGTCTTCATCATGGTAGTTTAATGAGCCCGAAGAAGGAAACTCAGGGTTTTTTCAATTTTATGAGCTAGAAAAAGTCCCTAAAAAGAAGGCTCGATCGGGGTCAAGCATGGTCAAATCTGCATAGAAATACTGACAATTCATTAGAGCATCGATAGCATCGATAAAACAACAGTTGCATAAAAAAATAGCAGAAATTTACCAATTTCAATAACTAGCTGAGTGAGTCGTACCTCCAGAATAACTATAAGAAGGATATAAACCTTCATTTTCACTATTTGTATTCGGTGAAAGAGCTCAGGAGTGTGAAAAAGGTTGAAACTTCTGCTGCTGATTGCAGACTATCCGGGAAATAATTTTTTATTTTGTTTATTCTGGGTAAGATCTTAGACCTTCTTCTATCATTTCATTAGTGTTTTCAAGGTTTTTACCAGTCAAAAAATGAGTTTTGGGCAAGCCCTAGAAATTTTGGGTGGGTAACGCGGGTGCCCAGTGGTAGGTCCACGTTAAACACACTGCCTGCTAAGGGACAATGCATAAGCATTCTCTAATTGGCACAGAGGCCCGCTTTAGCCAACCCAAATAGTTTTAAAACTTGGTTTGCCTCAGTTTGCAGTTATTTAGCCAATAACTGATCCATGAAAAACTTGATACGTGCAGGTACCAAGCTATTACCATGAGTATATGTCGCAAACGAGAGAACAAGAGAGAGAAACCGTAAATGGTTACCGATCCGGCATGTTTATTAGTTCTTCGGAGGTGCGGATTGCTAAAATATTCTAGACTTGAGATGATGAAAGGGAAGGAGGACCTTCTGATCTGGATTATCCAATGGTGGGATGAACATCATCATCTATTCTACATCAGGGGTCATGAGCTCTAGATAGAAAAGGAAGGTATATACTTTTTTACTGGCCTATCATGCAAAGGGCCAAGGCCTAATCTAACATGATCTAGATTTGATCCCCAAACCACCATGGGACTAATCCAAGCTCAATGTATTAACAACACTGTGTCGGTGAGTAACCGAAAAACTATAGCATGGATAGCCTCTAGACTGATGAGGTCATTGTTGTGGATGATCGTACACTTGGTAGGAGCCAAGATTTAGCATGTGGCCACCAAGGCCCAATTACTACCAGCACTGGATTCTTTACAGCCACAAATATTCGATTGGTGTGAAGGTGTTGTCTGTCGTATTTCAGAAGAGTTGATAGTTGGCAAGACTTGGTCCCGAAGAGAGTTTGGGGTATGGCACATTTATTGTCTCATTTATACTACAGAGAGTGTTTTTTATGAGGCCTCGAATGATCATGGACGTTGTTGGACCAAGGGATCCTAGACATGGTTGATTGTCTGCCTTGATGCCTCACACTGGAGAGGGTCCACTCTGACATTTCCTTGACAATTCATTCTTTGAGTGGCTTAATAGCCATATGTTGATGATTGAGGATTATCCCTATGGCCAGATGAACCTTATAGGAGATCTATAGTTGAGATTTCCACCTGGATCTCGGTGGGGGCCAATAGGTAAGATGAGATATCCGATGCACAATTATTTTTGTGTCTTTTGAATTTTTATGCAATTTTTTTGTTTAATGGGTGAAAAAGAGTTTTGACATTAAGTGCTTTTCTTGACACAAATGTGGCACCCGTATGACCTACTGGAGCCCCTCGTTATGCACAATGAGAAATGCAGCTACCTTGGGCTAGAGCAGTAGCAGAGGCTGTGAAAACCGCTGAAGAGGGATATGATACATAGATTTTTCACAAGGTTGCTAGGAACCTCGAAGGATTGAGTATGGGTGTGCCTCCTCTTCCCATGAGGGAGATCCTAGTTCATATGAAACAACACACAGTGGGTATTCCAAAGAGATTTTTGGTGCCTCTAAGGAGGTTAGCTAGGGCATTTATTTGCTATCATGAGCAACAGGCTCACCAAGAGTAGATATAGATGTGTAGATGTCATAGTGAGGCTTAGCAGAGCCAATTTTGTATAAAACAACCAAGTTTTGAAGACTTTTCCGATGAAACCGACTAGAAATGACATATATATATATATATATATATATATATATATATATATATATATATATATATTGGTGATTTTGATGTATTTTTTAATTTCTATGTAATTTTTATGATGAAAAATATACACTCATGCATGAATATTTATATAATAAATGTAACATATTCAAATCCAATACATAATTTTCTAACGAATCAGCTAATGAATTATATTCTCTAGGAATGTGTTCAAAAGTAATGAATTAAAATTGACATTCCATAAGTCGTACCCTTAAGTAATAATGTAATAAGACAAGATGTCAGTTGCAATAAAAAAATTTCAAATGCATAACAACTAGCTAGGAAACTAACTGGACCAACAGATTGGAAATGTCATGAGATGTAGCTTCAGTGAGGAGTTGAATAACTGACATATAATCAACAATATTTTTGGTGGCATCACCAAGGAATATTCCCTCAGAACCAAGTAATTTTGACTCAAGTGTATAGAGGACCCAAGCAGCTAATGCAATGTGTCGTGTGTGACGACTGGCACCATTCGCATATCCAATGTATGGCAAGGATGAAGAAGACATATTTGTAAAAGAAGAGAGTTTTATGAGAAAAAATACTCAAAAAAACAAAATATTCCAGGCACACCAAAAAAGACAAAACTTATATACATAAAATTACAAAGAAAATTCCAAGTAAGATACTAGGCGAAATACTTCTTCAAATAGAGACCGTTACAGGGCTCAACATGCAGGATTCCATTACAGTCCTGAAGTTCATAGGCCCCTTTAGAAAGGACCTTCATTACGACATATGGACTGAGCCATAATGCTTGAATAATTCCTTCCCCCAAGAGGTCGTGTTTCTGATGGTATAGTAGAATGAGATCACCCTCTTGGAAAGAGCAAGGCTTGACAGAGTTGTTGTGTTGAGCTTTAACTCGGTGCTTGTGGGCTTCGAGGGCCAGTGTGGCATCTTGATGAGTTTCGTCCAACTGATTGAGAGAGAGGAAGCACTCCTCTTCGGCAGTAGTTTCGGGTAGGAGTTCAATGACCAATTTAAGTGATGGAATATCACACTCGATTGGAAGAACTGCTTCTAGACCGTATGCTAACTGGAATGGCGTGAAGCCTATAACAGCCTTCACTAACATTCGGTATGCCCATAAGGCGGAGTATAGTTTTCGATGCCATGTGGTTCTATGATTGCCAACTAACTGACGAATCATGATATTGAGGATGCCATTTACAGCTTTGACTTGACCATTAGCTTGAGGATAGTAGGATGAAGAATGATATTATCAAAAACCTAGCATATAATTTAACTCTGTCATTATTTTGTTTTGAAAATGAGAAGCATGATCTATGACAATCGAATAGGGTACACCGAAACAACAGATAACCTGATTGAAGAGGAAAAGAGAAGTAGTTTTTCCATTAGCCTAGAAAGTGGGAATGGTTTCAGCCCATTTCATGAAATAGTCATCAGCAACTACAATATAGTTGTTTCCATCAGCATAAGTGGGATTGCATGTTATGAAATATATTCCCCATTTCACGACAGGACCGATGAAAATGATCAGATGCAGAGGGGAAGGATGAGCGCGCATTTTCTTAGTAAAGAATTGACAAGGATGGCACTTATGGACCACAGTGATGCAATATTTAAACAAAGTGGGCTAGTAGTATCCTGCATGCAATATTTTATAGGCAGTAGCTATGCCCAAAATATGAACACCACATGCCCTAGCATGGCAGTCATTTAAAACGTGTTCTACCTCAGTAAGGGTGAGACAACGTCGAAGAACTGTATCGACACCATGACGATATAGAGTATCGTTCAACATGAGATACTATTTCGCTTGGTGATGAGTGCAACAACGGTCACCTGATGTTAGATTTGGGAAGAACCATTGAGTTTAGAGGTAGAAAAGAATTTCCATGTACCAAGGATCAGTATATTAGATTAGATAGAAGGATTCATCAAGGAATGGATCATGAGCTACTTCTTCTAGGTCAACTCTGAGAAGATACGATAGTAATTCAACAAATACTAGAGATTTCTTAGCTTTGGGAGCAGTGAAAACCAAGTCAAATTGTTGGAGGATTACCATTCATTTGGAATATTTTCCTCCAATGATCTGGTGAGACAAGATGTGTCGTATGGGATTCTCCAACGTAATGACAGTAGTCAATCGCGACAATATGTAATGTAGGAGGTGGGTGACAATGAATACAACCGCTATCGATAGTTTCTCCACATGTGAATAGAGCAATGTAGGTCCAACAAGGCCTTTTGATAGATAATAAATCACATGCTCACCGTCGTCATCATGAACTTGAACCAAAACCATTCCCAGGGAGGATAGTGAGGTTACCAGGTAGAGGAGAAAGCCGCGTGAGTAGTTGGGGGCACTAAGAAGTGGGGTGGAAATGAGTGCCCATTTCAGGGCGTCAAATGACAGTTGAGCTTGATCATCCCATAGATATGGTACCCCTTTCTTGAGTAAGCGCATAAAGCCCTTCGTCATCTCAGAATAGTTTACGATGAAGCAATGTAGGAATTTTTCCTTCCCTTGCAAATGTTGGAGTTGTAAGATGGATTTTGGTGTAGGTAATTCAAAAATTTCCCTTACCTTATCAGGATCAACCCTAATCCCATGCTTGGAGACAATGAATCCAAGAATTCGTCTAGAATCGACAAAAAATATGCATTTATACGAATTTAGACGAACGTTGTAGAACCTACACCAAGAAAATATTTCTCTAAGATGAGCAAGGTGTTGAGCTCATTTCTTGGAATGACCAGGAAGATTATCCAAGTAAGATTGAACAATGTGTCTGATATTGTGAAATGCATAGTCCATGGCCCTTTGAAATGTGGCTCAACAGTTCTTAAGACAGAATGGGAGTTTTTGATACGCAAATGTGCCCCAAGGAAAAATGAATGTGGTTTTATGCTCATCATCATTTTTAATCACGATCTGGTTATATCGCAAAAATCCATCCATAAGGGAGAAATATTCACATCCGATGCAATCGTCAATAATATGATCTATAGATGGAGTAGGATAGTTTTCTTTTGGACATGCGGTGTTTAGATCATGGTAATCGACACAGACTCGGATGGTGCCTTGTTTCTTATCTATGGGAACCGGATTGGATACCTATTCTGTCAAAGGAACATGATAGATGAAACCTGCGTGTAAGATTTTTTCAACTTATGTCTTGATCGATGCTCCTTTGCAGGGGTGGATAGGTCGGAGCCTCTGCCGAATAGGCTTGGCATTGTCATAAATTTTGATTTCATGCTTGACTATAGAAGGATCTATTCAAGGATTTCATCATAAGACCAAGTGAAAACATTGCAGAAATCCTTAACAAAGGATGTGAAGCATGAAATTTCCTCCAGACTACAATCTGCTCTAGTCTGTATATTTTCCATGATATCTGTTTTTACCAAGATATCTATGATCATGGCCTTAGAAATATTTCCCATGTTTCCTTCCGCATCAATAGTTTGAACAGTGGTATATGTGGATGGAACGATCTCAGGTGGGTCAAAAGGCTGGATTTGTATAATGATCGCGTCTAAATCAGACATCGAAGCGCGATGGTGAAACTCTCCCCAAGGTCATTATTTTAGAGACATGATCTCTTGGATAGCTTTGTTCGAAGGTATGACTTCATCGAGGATATCTTTAGAAGGAACTATGTTGGGTGGGAGGGTGGTACCATTGGTTGAAACCAAAGTAGTGGAGGGTTCAGATGCTGATTGGAAGGCTTGATAAGCCAAATCAATAGGTAATAGTGGCTTCTAATCTTCGTAGGAATCAATTTCTGAAGGTACCAGTAGGATCCAAGGGTTGATAGAGCCGTTTGAGATGGTGGATATCATTGAAACCATTTGTGGAACCTCAGGCTGCAGGAGAGGAAAACAAACCATACACGAAGATGCCTTTAGAAGACCAGTACCAATGCTGGTGTAAGATTCAGGAACTCCTCCTACTAGGGGTATGGTGCTGCTAGGTATTATCACTCCACCGGATCTCCGAAGGCTGAGAAAGAGACCAACAAAGGTAACCACATACCACTTTGAACTAGTAGCTAGCCCTACTAGGATGAGAGGGATCTCTCATTGAAATTCACAGCCAAATTGACTATATCATGGATATTTTAGGATAGGTATAGTAAGATCTAGGGTTTTATTGATTTGGATTTGGTGCTGGATGGTGAATTAGGTCTAGGAAAAAACTAGGTCAAGGCACTAAAAATCAGACTTACAGAAATGTAATGGGGCAAGTTAGGCACACACTTTAGCACTTTCAAGGTATCCTGGTGAATATGGTAGATTGATAAGGCTTCAAAATGAGCATGGGAATCATGAATTCATTTATATCAGAAGAAAATGAGCATAAATGTGAAATACCATAAAAAATAGAGCATTGAATCAATAAATTATGCTTATCAAACTTAGAAATCAATCACATAAGACATGGAAATGAAAGATGGAAGGAAAAATAATTTGAAACATATGATAACATAAGAAGAAACATTGGTAAAACACATACCACATGAATCCCACCACAATATCTACAAACTATTTCTATTAGTTACTACCAAAATCACTAAATACACTAGTGTTCCAAAAGAAATTCCACGACATCAAACCTTTGGAAATGATTACAAACTATCTAATATAGGAAAATACATCATAGGAAAAATCATTAGGTTGAAAATTATATTCAAGTCTCATCATAAATTAATTTGATGAATCCTCACCGAAACACTAGGATAGTTGAAACAGTTTCGAAAATTTTAGACAAAGTTTAGGAGAGCTTATCTCCTGTTTAATTACAAATTTCCTCATATAGCGAGGAAAAAACCAACTAAGAATCCTAAGATAAACTTAATTTATTACCAAATTTTGAATTTTATATCATTCATGGCATTAAAATGTCTCCAATCCAGATGGTTCACTCCAGAAACAAAAAGGTCGCACCAGAAGGCAGAAAGGTCACACCAGAATTGACCAAAACAACAATTTACTAGAAAGGTCGCAGAAAGGTCGCGCCAGTTGAGGGTTTCTTTTTACTGACTTGTAGGATTCAAAACTGCATTATCAAAATTGGGTTGAGTATCCACCCATGTCTTCTTTCCAATGATACATCAAACACGAAAAAATGTCGACGGGAAGGCCTCCAAAACTTGCTTTTTCCAACATCACTCAGAAAGGTCGCACCAGTCCAAAATATGTGGCAGAACCATGAAAAACGTGAGGTTTTTTGTGTTTTTCATCAAATTGGGAAGTTTTCGTGGAAAAAACCTTTTAGATTTAGTATTTACACATGAATATCTACCCATCCATGTAGAGAAAATCTGATTTGAGCATCTAGAGAGAGGAGTTATTCTTTCCTGAAAAATATATCTCTAATGGACCCAAACGTGAGGAAATAAGCCTGAGACATCAATTTTATTGAAGAAAATGTATAATTATATATTATAGTTATGGGCATGTGTCAAAGGTATCATCCACTATTATTTTTTTAAATATCACCACGTATTATTTAAAAAATAAAAGGCCCTATGATTAAGGGCATGGGCGTTACAAATAACAATGGGACGTTGACTCCGTTGATTCCACCTTGTTTTATGTTTGCTTTCCCATATGAACCAACCCAGCCAAACAATATATATATCTAGTTATTTCTCAATTCATTAAGGTGTGATCTTGAGTAAAAAAAATTATTCATAAGATTATGTGGTTGAGTTCGAAGGTGGAAGCCAATGGGTTGATGTATGTTTTGAACAAAGTAAATTTTTTGTTGTTTTTGCTCTATCCAGTCTTGTTCTATGAACCTCTATATTGAATATTATTGTGGTGACCTAGATATATAATAGGTTAACCATTAATCATGGTTACATTAATAATTATGGATATGTGATTGAAACCCTCATAATGGTCTCTGCAATAGTTTGGTAGGTCAAAGCCTCATAATGATATCTAGATTAGTTTGATGGGTCGAAGCTTTGTATGATCTCTACAATAGTTTTATGGATCAAAAACTCAATAGTTTGATGAAGCCTCATATTATCTTGGTAATAGTTTTATAAGCCTCATATGACCTCTGCAATAGTATAGGTCAAAGCCTAGTATGGTCTCTGCAATATTTTGATGAAGCCTTGTAATAATCTCTGTAATAGTTGGTTGAAGCCACAATGTTCATGTGAAGCCATAATGTTTGTGTAAAGGGTTGAAGCCACAACATTTACTTGAAGGGATGAAGCCATAAATGGCCATGTGTTTTATTGAATGGTTGAAGCCACAACTTTAAACCATAGCGTTTTTGTAAAGGGACAAAGCCACGGTGTTTGGGTAAAGGGCCAAAGTCACAACGTTTTCTTGAAGGGCCAATTCCATGTATAACCATGCATTTGATTGAAGGGTCGAAGCCACAATGTTCATGTGAAGCCACAATGTTTGATTGAAAGGTCAAAGCCACAGGGTTTGTGTGAATCCATAGAGTTTGTGTGAAGAGTTGAAGCCACAACGTTTATGTGAAGTACCAAAGCCATAATGTTCGAGTGAAGGGTTGAAGCCAAAATGTGTTCATTATTTTTAGCAAGATTTCAAAAAAAATCAAATTTCTCCCAAACTTTCATAATTTTTTCCTTAGTTTCTCTGAATGTTAGGATAAACATCCAAGGATTTTTTAGCCATCAATTTCACTCCTTAACCACTTTTTCTTGTCTCCTTTTTCTTGTATTGGACCTCTTGTAATTTTCTCTTCAATTGCCCAATTTTCACTTGTGCAATCTGATTTCTAGTCTGACTTCGAGAAACCATGTATTTGTGAATCTTATTGTCCCCGTTTGCAGTCTCCAAGAGCTTTTCCAAGTGAGTGTTGACTTTTCAAATCCAAAACTCTTTTTCTTCATTGATTTCTTGAACTATACTCTCCTCAAAAGTTAACTACTCATCTGTAGGGTTCAATTATCTGTTTAACTGCAAAGCCTTCTTGAGACCCATATTTATTGGTCTCTTCCTCTTTCCTTGGTGTTCAGGGTCATCATTTTCTGCCACTATGTTTCCCCTTTCTTGTTTATTTGCATCAAATAATCTCTTTTCTAAGATCAATTGATTTGTCTTCAATTGATTATTTTGCTTCTCAAGAAAGGAGATGACAAATTCAGCCCTTGCTAGGTTGTGTTGGAGCTCTTTAATCTAAGCCTCCTTGTCTTTGATTGTTTTCTGAAAATTTTCATGGTCATCATGGTCTTATAGGTAAACCAGATCAAAATCATGTTCCTCCTCATCATGAATGGAAGCCTCCTCATCATGCAAAGTTGATGGTGATCCCTGTGGTGAAATAGGCTAGGCCCCTTCCTATTTTCGAGGATAAAAAACAAGCCTCCTACCTATCTTATAGGTGACAGTAACCTCAGGCATAGGCCTCTTTGAAATCTTAGCATGTTTTCTTGATGAGCCAAGCTCCATGGGTTGTGCATACTTTGACCTTGATGGTGTTTTTTTTCTTGGAGAAATAGTGGGACTAATACCACGAGAAGTGTCTAGTTTATCCATGAATTTTTACCAAGTAATTTGCTTGGCTGAAAGCTTATGCATGAAAAAAATAGTGATTAGGTTATGATGGAATAAGTTGGTGATGTGAGGTTTTCCCCTAGTCTTGACTTTTTTAGTCATCTTCACCACACTTCTAAACAAAAAATTGGACAAATTAAGTGCCTTTGTAGAGGCGAAGTGCATAAGAAACCTAACATGATACCTGTAAATTCTGGAAAACCTCCCTTCACAAGTAATATATTTCATATTGATTTTCATTAAGGGGGAATACTTGTCACAGAGAAATATGAAAGGAATAAAAAGTTCAGTAATATCTTTGAGGTTAGGTTTTGGGAACATTCAGTAATCATCAAGCAGTAAATCCATACCCTTAAACCAGTTTTCACTCTGATTTGGAATACCTGGCACTGAAGAAATATGGTCTGCTGAAACACTGAATTCCACACCTACTATGAAATCTTTGTCTATGTGAAAATTATGGGCAAAGAGGTTGGTATAAGGAATATGGGAGCCAAACTCTGTGATCATCTCACAAAATTTCATACATCCAACATTTTCAAAACATTTCTTAACAAATGGAGAGGCATTAATTTCACTTAAATTGATGGGCTCAAATATTGAATGATGTCCTTCCTTTTTCACTTTATTTTTTGTCTCTGTTTCACTCTCCATGGATTCTTTTTGAAGGATATAATTTAGCCGATTTTAGGGTTTTTAGATGATAGATCATAGTGGTTTTGAAAACGGAGGAAAGGTATTGATGATATGGAGGTTTCCTCAAAGGTTTTGAGGTGAAAAAGGTGAGTATGACATGAAGTGTTGTGATGAAATTTTGTTCATGAGATGAAATGGTGTGACAATACGTTAATAAATTGTGCAATGGAAGCTTGGTAGAAGGCTAGGGTTTAATGAGATCAATGGTACATGAGTAATGGATGATAGGGACTGTACAGGCTAGGCTTTTTATGGAGCGCAGGTGATAGTATAAGTGAATAAAATTTAGGTTTCCTTCATTAAAATCATGGAGAACACAAACTGGTGAAAAATTTGCTAAAGAAAACCCTAGGAATAAACCACTTTTTTCCTTGATGAAATTTCTTGAAAATATGGTGTAGATGATCACTTACTGATTATTGAAGCTTAATGAACCTTTGAACACTCTTAGGAGGCTAGAAAAACACTGAATCTTTCTCTAAAACCATGAAGAAACTCCACATTCAAAACCCTGGCAATTTTTCAAAAAGTTCATGAAAAGGTTGTGAAAGGATTGCAGAAAGGTCGCACCAACTGAAAAAGTCGCAAAAAGGTCATGAAAACGTCGCAAAAACTTCACACCTCTCTAGAAAGGTCGTAGAAAGGTTGCGCCTCTCTGAAACTTGTAGAAAAAACCCTCCTTCTTTCACAATTTTCGCCTTTTTTTTATTTTCACAGTGATATCAAGGGGAACAAAAGATATGAAGAGTAAAAATGAGTTACTTTATCTCCTCCACAAGCCTTTACATTTTCTTTTGATGTCTTAGTACTCAATGAGATAGGATGGCCCACCTCACCAATTTTCCTTTTCCTTTTGAGCTTTAGGTTCTTTTTGAAATTTTGGAACTTTATAACCATTATTACATATAAAAACATAAATTACATTAGAAATAAAAATTATTTGAAAATATTTACCTATTACCACTCCTTCAACTGCTGGATTTTATGCATGAAATGACAGTTTAATGACCTTGAAACCCTAACGGAGACTCTTGACTGAATTAAATCATGATGGAAATGACTGACATGATGATGAAAACCTCTGAATGATAATAACCTCAGTTTATTTGATGACATGAACCAGCAATTTAAAATTTTGGAAAGAGTGGAAATAGTCCTAGACTTAATTCCCAATGACAAAATTTTTGCTTGAAGACTTATTTAAATGACAAAAATTTAACTTAGGGGCCCTATTAAAACATGATAAGAGTACATTTGATCACTGGTGATAGAATGAAAATACTGACACTAACAGTGGCTCCATCTGGGGATGACATATCCTTGGAGGTGTCAAGAACACCATAGACCAAGTAGCCTAACCATTAGGCATGGAGTCAAAAGCTAAAAACCAAACTGAATACTGAAAACTTGATATAATAAATTAACTCAAGACTAGACAGACTTGACTTTGACTAAACTTTGAAAACAATAGAAAACTAGTGGAACTTTATGGCCTTCACCTTGGGCTCCAAGCTCTGATTATTATCCTCTTCACACTTTGCAGAAAAATTAAACTGATATATATAATGGAATTCGGAAATTTTCAGAAATTTGTATCAAAAAATATAATGCTTAAGGAGCATACCATTAACTGGTCCTCCTAAGAAATCTTCTCCATACATATCTTCCAATAGGAAAGCATGTTGTCTTCGAGAGGCTAAAATCTTGTATGGTCGTTTCCACCAATTATCAAATTTTTTGTGCTTCCCTTTTTCCTCGTTTCTAGCATCCCAATGGAGGTCCACATGTCCAATCTTAAAACCATATACCTTTGTCTTGCATTCATATACCTTATTTATCTTTTCATGAAGTTTTGAGGTGTTCTGAAAGACCTCATCTCTTGTTTGTTGAAGATGGATCATCTGATTGATCTGGCACTGCACATCATTCTCTTTACTTCCTGCTTCTTATAGAAACTTCAAAAGTGGAACTGCAAGTGATGTAGAAAAAATAGTATCTACTCCATATACCAACTGAAAAGGAGACATTCCTATTGATTTCTTACTACTCACCTTGTCTACCCATAAAGCATTGACAAGATTTTTATGCCAGTTCTTTTTGTTTTCCTCCAACATGTTCTTTATGATACTAATCAAATATTTATTAGAAGATTCTACCAATCCATTACCTTTCAGATAATATGCAGTTGAATTCCCCAATTTGATGTTGTACTTGTCACAAAACTCAACCATTTTCTTCGACTTGAATGCAGCCACATTTTCTGTAATGATCCTGTGAGGACATCCAAAACGAGACAAAATGTTAGTCTCCAAAAACTAAATAATTACTAAATTTGTTGCTTGCCTTGTTGGGATCGCTTCAACCCATTTGGTGAAGTAGTCTGTAGTTGTTAATATCCATTTATGTTGTGCAGATGATCAAGTTGAATCTATCTGATAAAGTCAAGGCCCTACTACTAAAGAGGTGCTTTCATGAAAATAGGCAGAAAAGGTAATGGAAGAAGCTTTCTTTTACCCTTAAATATCTGACACTCGTAGCAACTCATCACTGTTTTATATAAATCTGAAAAAAGATTTGACCAATAATATCCAACCCTCAATGCCTTATTAGTCATGGTTTTCCAAAATAGGTGACTTCCACAATATCCCTTATGGAAATGATTCGTGACCTCTTTGGCTTCATCTTCTACTAAATAGTTCAACAAGACACCTCCCGGGTCTTTCCAATAAAGAGCATTGTCCAAAATACAGTATTTGGAAGCCTTAAACTTCAATGACCTACCCTTACTTTTAGACATTCCTAAAGGAGGATTAAGATGTTGAAGAACATATATGATGTCAAAATACCAAGGATGTGAGAAAACAATATTAGATACATGTATGAGTGCGCCTTCCTCTTCTTCATCGGACAAAACAGAAATGAGGTTGATATCTATAGCATGTAAAATTGATTCAGCCATGAGCTTGGATAATCCCTGACCTTTGATCATCTTTATGGGCTTGATCTCGAGTTCATACTCTAACATTGGAGCTATCCACTTCCATTTTCTTCCTTCTGGATCAGTCTGCATGGAATATCCTTCACTGCTGCATTGGGAACATAAGCCAGAATATGTGAATGAAGGATGTACACTTGAAAATCCTTTAATGCTTTTACCAGGGCCCGGGCTTGCTTCTCAATTATATTAATCTAACGTCTTCATCCTTTATGGTACGGCTGAAGAATGCAATAGGCTGCTCGGTATTATCCTTCTTTTGCATCAAAACCGTAGCCAATCTATGTTCAGAGGCAAATGAAAATATGAAGAAATCAATGGAATAATCTGGGTTGATTAGAATAGGAGTTGTAGTTAAGGCAAACTTCACTGAATTAAAATAATTTTTGGGATCTTCAGACCATTTTACCTCATTGTCCTTCTTTATCATTTTTGTCATTTATCGAAGATGCTTGGCTAGATTTGGAATAAACCTCCTTAAGAAGTTCATCTTACCATTGAAAGCTTGAATCTCTTTTTTGCTGCATGGAAAATAAATCTGTTGAATAGCCTCGATCCGAGAAGGATCAATCTGGATACCATATTTGGATATGATATGACCAAGAAGCTTGCCCTCCTCCATGGAAAAAAGACTCTTTTTGGGATTAAGAGAAATCCCAAATTTCCTGCATTTATGAAATACAATTCTCAAATGATACAAATTCATGTCATCAGAATGAGACAAAATTGTAAAATCATCAAGATACAAAACTAAGAAAAAATCCTTCTTATCTGCAAAGGCTATTTCCATCACCCGCCGAAAGGTGTCCCCTGCATTCTTGAGTCTGAATGGAATTTTAGCATACTTGAATGTACCCCAAGGTGTCGTGAAAGCATACTTGTCTTGATCATCCTTGTGTACTAAAATCTAATTGTATCTTGAATATCCATCAAGAAGTGACATTCAGGAAGCCCCAACCAATCTCTGTAGGATATGATCCAGCTTGGGAAGGGGATAATTATCCTTTAGAGACACCTTATTTAAGTTTCTAAAATCAATGCAAAGTCAGATTTCTCCAGCTTTCTTCCTTACTCGAGCCAAGTTTGAAATCCAATCTGAAAATATGATGGGAACAATGATTCTAGCTTTGAAATTTCTATTAACCTCTTTCTTTATCAAAAACAACAACCTTGGGTTGATTCTTCTCAGATTTTGTCTGAAAGGCTTTTGGTCAGGCTTGACCGGAATTGTATGTTGAATGATATTCTTATCATAAAATTTCAAGTTTGCATAATCCCAAGCGAATACATCAAAAAATTCAAACAATAAAGAAATGTGTTTTTCTTTTACCTCTGGAGATAAGGACTTGGAAAACTTGACCATCTTGGGCTTTTCTATTTTTCCGATGTTCACATCCTTGACACCTTTCTCAGTACGAACCATGGTTGGCTTCCTAGCAACATCATCCTAATAAAAAAAATCTTCCAAAGGTACAATACCCCTTGGAATATTGTTATCCTTCAAATGAAATACATCAACCTGAGTGGTTTTGATGACTTGATCACCTTTGTCATAAAATTTATCAATAAAATAATTCTCAAATTCACCTTCATTTTGTAGAAAATTGTTTACCTGTTTGTCATCCCAAAACACTTGACAATACCACAAGTTGTTAGGAATAGTTGGTCAATTTTTGATATGAATTTCAAATTTCTTATTAGAATATATGGGTATCCTTCAATTACTTGCTGTTGTAGCAAGCGAATCTTCCATGAGATTCTGACTTCTTGGTACTACGGACAATGTATATTCAGTAAACATATTTAGGATATCCAGTACAAAATTTCTATATGCTTTCATTCCTATATGCTTTGCTTGGTATTCCCATTTTAATTGTTTGATCAAAAGATTGGAGTTGCCATAAACTGAAATTATTCTTACGTCCAACTTCTTTAGGACTTTGAGGCTGGTGATCAATGCCTCATACTCGGCCTCATTGTTAGAAAAATCAAAAGCCAACTTATATAAACATAATCTTATAGTTTTTGGAACTTTACCTAGCTGATGAAGAGGACTATGGATCCAAATTCCAATTCCTACCCCATATTTCCGTAAGGCACCATCAAAATCCATGGTCCAAAGACCATTTTCATCATCCAGATGTTGGAAATCTGTATTATGATATGTCTCATCTCTTCGAGCCACTTATTCAATATGTTCTGAACCCTTTTTTTAACTTATCTGATGACTGCTCTGAAGAACTAGGTTTATTTCCTTTTCCTTCATCTAAAACTGCTCTAACACTATTGGAAATTTGTGGAATTTCTTCTACTTCTATGAGTTGACTATCTACATCATTCAAATCACTATCGTTAAAAAAAATAAATGATTCAAGATCTGTATGTACAATAATAATAGGATGATTTTGGGTTTCTCTTTGTTGGTAATCATGTATTTCATCTCTGTTTCCTGGTACAACTTCCTCAATTGGTCGAAAATCGGATGGTGGCATAAGAGAAATCCAGTTGCAAAGTACCTCTTAACTTCACTCCCCAAGACCTTGACAGTAACATAATAAACCATGGCGGTATATTAGCTACCACCACATCCATTAGGACATTCTTTGCTAGGATTTGTTCAAGGGAAACTACCAAATCCTTTATGAGACCAAGACAATGAACTCTACCAGAATCAAAGGAATACAGATCATAGTAAGGACGGGTAATATCCAGGTGGGAAGCTCCAAAGTCAAGCATGGCATTGTGAAGGATACACTGATGAATTATCAAACTCAAATAAAATGGGGGAAATTAATTATCATCTAATTGAAAATATATGTTGGACCAAAATTGAGCTTAGGTTGGTCATCTTCAACATTTACCATATAAGACAAAGGATCTACTTTCAACATTTTGGCCACGTGAGATTTATATTTATAATTCTATACAAGCTCAATTAAAGTGATAGATACTTTTAACTTAGATATTTCATTTTATAGGCTAAAAATATTGGAATTATCTACCTCTTTAATGGCAGTGTCTCTCTTGTCAGGCTGATACTTTGTTGTAGTTTCCTTCTTCTGACTTTATTTTTCTTTGCTTGGTGTGCTTGTAGATGGCTTATTAATCTTGCTCTGATTTGTAGCTGCATGTTCCTTCCTTTATTCTGATTACCTTGAGGATTTTGTTTAAGCTAAGTATATTTTTGTTGGCATGCCCTCTTTTGAATATGAGTGATAGGAAAATATCTACTTCTCAATGAATATTTCCTTTGTTGTGAGCTTAGTGCATTTAAATAACCCCACTGATAATCACCAAACTCAACCTCCAACGCATGATCATTGGCAAGTATGTAATCTTCATCTTTAGGAAATTTTGCATTCTCAATGTACTCTTCATCCTCTGTCAAAAATATAGGTTGGCCATCTACTGTGAATAAGTGATTTTCCTCCACAATCTCTTCTTCTTCTTCAACCCCTTGAGCATACTTTTGCTGCAAATGTATCTGAATCTATTGCTCTGTTGGCTACTCAGGAGCCCTTTGTTCTCTTTTATTGATCCTAAACTGAGGTTGTGCTGCTGTCCTCTGAAATTAGGATTTCTAACCTGTTATTCTAGCCGTCTTTCTGTAATGGACATTCTATCAACCATTATTTCCACTGTCCTGATCAAAGTATCCAATTTTACCTCGGAGGATGAGGATGTTTCTTTTTTGATTATTACCTGTATCTCACCCTTTTTCTTTGATTTATTAATTGACAAGTTTGCTTCCACATTGACTGCATTTCTTTGCATATCTTCTAGTGTTGGAGGACTTCTCTCTCAGATTTGGTATGCCATATCCAGATCAAAGGCATTCGGATAGTGCAAGAGAGCCAAACTTGGAGGAGGTTTGACCTCATTTGGAATTGATTTGTACACTCGGTTTAAATAGAAGTAAAATCCTAAACTAATTCATTTGGATTCCTCTTCTCGTTGTCATATTCATAAAGAATCTGCAATGGGTTCTTATTTACTTCCCATTGGGCTATGAAAGCATCATTCAACTATTCATTGTTTCCTATAGAATTTTCGGTCAAATATCTAAACCAATTTTTAACATATCCAAAGTATCTTTGGGAAATTATTCTTATATTGGAATCATCATCATCTATCTCTTCTAGGTCAATGAAATCAGTGACTTTGACTAAGTGTTGTTTTGCACTAATTTCATAACTCATCAAAGAGAGGGAGTCTCTGGACATAGCCTTGTGGCAACGGTTCAAGTTCGGCAAGTAGGACTAGGGGTGCAAACCTTGCCATGATTCCTATTGAATGTGGTGCAGGAGTTACAATGAGAGGGGTAGAATGAGAAGGTAATGAAGTAGAAGGGATGGAGGAGGAGGCATCAACTATTTGAGATTGTGTTGGAATGAACAATGACTCTTGTTGTAATTGGATGATGGCTTTTTCACATGTGTATTGAAGTTGATTAGCTAAATTTTCAAGCCTATCAAATTGACTCCATACATTTTTTTCAAAGTCTGATTCGGATTTAGATTATTTGGAATGTAAACTACCTTCTAGTTTCAAGGAATCAAAAATTACCTCAGACAATGCTTTTACTTCAGATAGTCTTAATTGGTCAAATACTATCTCAAATAGTGAAGTTTTAGACTTTTATTGAAATAGAGACAACTAAAACTTCAAATCAAAAGGTATGTCTTCGAGAGATCAAACTTTTGCAGGTAATGAGAAAGATCTTACCAATGGAGAAGGATTCGACTGAAATTCTGAGTGTTGGGATCTCTTCTTCCGAAAAAGTTTCTCTGGATCTTCAACTGGAGAAGCTGGATGTGGATCTGAATTTGATCTATTGTATATTCTCGAAGCCATAATGTTCTTTATTTCAGCAACTCGATTCTTTAAAACTCTCAGATCAACCTTCATGAAGGCTAAGGCCTATCATCCAAATGCCTAGAATTCGATGAAATTATGGTACAACTAGGGAGTATTTGTCACTTCTTCCCCAATATGATCGCCAAGATGTTATCACTCCACCGGATCTCCAAAGGCTGTGAAAGAGACCAGCAAAGGTAACCACAGACCACTTTGACCTAGTAGCTAGCTGTACTAGGTTGAGAGGGCTGTATCAATGACATTCACAACCAAATTGATTGGATCATGGATATTTTATGTTAGGTATAGTAATATCTAGGGTTTCCTTGATTTGGATTTGGTGCTGGATGGTGAATTAGGTCTAGCAAAAACTAGGTTAGGGCACTAAAAATCAGACTTGTAGAAATGTAATGGGGCAAGGTAGGCACACACTTTATCACTTTCAAGGTATCCTGGTGAATATGGTAGATTGATAGGGTTTCAAAATGAGCATGGGAATCATGAATTCGTTTATATCAGAAGAAAATGAACATAAATGTGAAAGCTTCTCCAAAACAGATCATTGAATCAATGAATTATGCTTATAAAACTTAGAAATCAATCACATAAGACATGGAAATGAAATATGGAAGACACGATACTTTGAAACATATGATAAAATAAGAAGAAACACTTATAAAACACATACCACATGAATCTCACCACAATAGCTACAATCTTTGTCTATTATTTCCTACCAAAATCACCGAATACACTAGTGTTCCAAAAGAGATTCCACAACATCCAACCTTTGGAAATGATAACAAACTATCTAATATAGAAAAATACATCATAGGACATCTCATTAGGTCAAAATTCCTATTCAAGGCTCATCATGAATTTGATGAGTTCTCACCTAAACACTAGGATAGTTGAAACAATTTCCAAGATTTTAGACAAAGTTTAGGAGAGCTTATCTCCTCATTAATTACAAATTTCCTCATATAGTGAGGCAAAAACCAACTAATGAGCCTAAGATAAAATTAATTGATTAAAACTAATCAAATTTGATATCATTCATGGCATGAAAATTTCTACAAACTAGATGGATCACTATAGAAGCAAAAAGGTCACTCTAGAAGGCAGAAAGGTCACACCATAATTGACCAAAACAACAATATAGAAGAAAGGTCGCAGAAAGGTCGCGCCAGTTGAGGGTTACTTTTGACTGACTTGTAGGAGTTCAAAATACATTCTGAAAGTTGGGTTGAGAAACCGCATGTGTCTTCTTTCCAATGATCCATCAAAATCCAAAACACACACATGGGAAGGCCTCCAAAAATTTCTTTTTCCAACATCACTCAGAAAGGTCACATTAGTCCAAATTATGTTGCAGAAGCATGAAAAGGATGAGGTTTTTTGTGTTTTTCATCAAATTGGGAAGTTTTCATGGAAAAATAGTTTCATATTTAGTATGTACACATGAATATATACCCATCCATGTATAGAAAAGGTGATTTTGGTGTCCAGAGAAAAAGGGTTGTACCTTTTTGCGACCTTTCTGTTCATTATTTTCAACAAAATTTCAAAAAATTACAAATTTCTCCAAAAATTTCAGAATTTTTTCCTCAGGTTCTCTGAATGTTAGGCTAAACATCCAAGGATTTTTTAGCCATAAATTTCACTCCTTGACCACTTTTCTTGTCTCATTTTTCTTGTCTTGGACCTCTTGCAATTTTCTTTTCAATTTCCCAATTTTCACTTGTGCACTCTGATTTCTAGTCTAACATCAGGAAACCATGCGCTTGTGAATCTTCTTGTCCCTATTTTCAGTCTCCAAGAGGTTTTCCAAGTGATTATTTACTTTTTCAAGCCAAAAATCCTTGTCTTCATTCATTTCTTGAACTATCCTCTCCTCAAAAGTTAGCTGCTCATATGTAGGGTTTAGTTCTATCTTTTTTTGCAAAGCCTCCTTGAGACCCATAGTTCTTGGTCTCTTCCTCTTTCCTTGGTGTTCAAATTCATCAGGTTCTACCACTGTGTTGCCCCTTTCTTCTTTATTTGCATCAAATAAACTCTTTTGCAAGATCAATTGATTTGTATTCAATTGACTATTTTCCTACTCAAGAAAGGAGATGACAAATTGAGCCCTTGCTAGGTTGTCTTGGAGCTCTTTGATCTGAGCCTCCTTGTATTTGATTGTTTTTTGCAAATTTTCATGGTCATTTTTGTCCTTTGAGATAAACTAAGGTCGATAAGTTATGCCAAAGCATATAAAATATTTGTTTTTTTTAATAGTTGGATGACCAGTGAACAATTTTCTGAACAGGTGATTTTAACTTAGAAAGATTTTTTAATAAAATAAAAGGTTTTTCTTTAAATACATATGGTTAATTTGATTTAAAGTGGGATGGATAAGAATAATGTAGAGAAGTACAAATGATTTAATATTCAGATAGAGTATTTCACCATTTATAAGAAGAAATTATGGAAACTATGTTTCCATAATTAACAAAATATAATCAAGTCATAATAGGAACCTATGCGTAATTAGATTTCAAGAGGAATTTACAATAACATATAGCTTTGTAAATTAATCTCTTAATATAACTACAAATTCACAATGGATCGAAAATGAAACTGAGATTCAATTGTGTTAACACCTAATCCTATGGATGGGTGTGCACATTTATTTTTGTATATTATTTGTTATTAGGAAATAAGGAAGGCCAAGAGTCATTGGGAGCTGAATCCCAATAGCCTCACCTCTCATCTATATAAGCATGTACATTCTTCAGCTAATATACATTGCAGATTTGAGGAGTTACCTCCTGGTTTGACATGGTATCAGAGCCAGCTCCACATTTGGCATTTCTGCCCTGTGGTGTAACTCCCTACCCTTTGCTCAGTTAATATTTTTAATGTTTTTTTGCTGCTCATTACTGCTAGACTGTTATTCTGCATTTTTTTTTTTCCCTAAATAGCACCGACATTTGCAGCTCCAGCTCCTGCAGACTGCAGGCTCTGTCAATCTGCAAATTGCAGGCTCTGCCAGTCCAGCAGTCCTGCAACTGTCTTCTGCAGATTCAAATTCAAATTTTTTTTGTAACAGCCCTTTTGGGCCTCACTCATTCTCCCTACGCCCTCTCCCCTCACTCATTCTCCCTACGCTCCATTTATCCCTGCGCTCACCTCCCCCCTCCTTTTCTTCCTGCGCCCTCACCTCCCTCTCTTCCCTACAGCACTTTGCCCTCCTGTCTGCGCTCACCATACACTGCGCTCACCATACACTGCTCCCCATACGCATTCCATATAACACAGTCACGCATATGAAAGCGGTCTCCTTGTTTTAACGCTGTGTTGATATGTTTTAACGCAATGTGTTGATATGTTTTAACGTTGTCACAACAGTACACGCTGTGTCTATTTACTGTCCATATTACATTATATCATAAACACAGTTCATTGCATATACAGTTTATCAACGCTGTCATGGTATCATGGTCTGTCCGCCCGTCTTCTCATACGTAATACCGCCGGTTGTATTGTCATATGGGTTGTATTAACAACGCAATTTTTCCATACCACTGTGTTATTAAATTACAACGCTGTGTTATTTCCATTGCGCTGGTTTAAAACGCTGTGGCATGATATTTAAAACGTTGTGTTGACATTTCATAACGCTGTTTTGTCATATATTACCATCGCTGTGTTGACATTTCATAACGCCGTTTTGTCATATATTTCACATCGCTGTTTTGATATTTGTCACAACATCGCTGAGCTTTATTATTAAAACGCTGTCATACATTGCCATATATTTGTTATATCATACATTGCGCTGTTATATCATTCATGTAAAATTGCATATATTACAATAGTGTTATACCGCCCCTTCCATGGTATGTGTAATGCGCCCCTCCCATAGTCATATATTTCGCCCTTCCCATTCCCCTCCCCCCCTTCCATAGTCATATATTTCGCCCTTCCACTCCATATCATCTTTTCATATACATTTTTTCCCCAAATTAAAAAAAAAAAACATTTTTTTTATGCAGAATCAGTCTATAGCATAGAGTGTTTTTTAAAATTCAGTCTCCAGCAAAGTTTTCTGAGCAGATATAGTTTCCAGAAAGAGTTTTTAAACTCAGAAAATTTTTTCCAGCAAGAGTTTTTGCCCCTGTATTTGAAATATTTCAAGAGTTTGAATTTTTTATAGCAGAATTTGTTTCCTCTTCAGAAGATTTTTTCCAGCAGTCTAATGCATTCTCTCATCTCTATTGTTGGGATAGTTCTCTCTGGCAAAGAGAACTATCTTGAATGGTCTCGGAAGATTAAACACACACTCATTTTTAATGAGCCGTGGAGAGGAATCTGTGAAGGACAAGCAGAAAATCCACCAGAGAAGCCCACTTCAGACAAAGAGCTTGCCATCTGGGAAAACAAGAACTGCAAGGCCTATGCCTTGATAGCAGCTTCAGTAAGTGAAGAGGTGAGTCGCCATATTTCATCATTCTCAAATGCCTATGAAGCCTTGAAGAAACTAAAAGAACTCTATGACTCACACTCAAAATTAGAAAATGTTCAATTGATGGTTAAGCTGTTCAGTCTTGAAATGAAGAATGATGATCCCCTTGCTTTAGCTTCAGAAATAAGATCTATAATGCATGACATTCAAAACACTGGTGTAAAAATGGACATACCTCTCATCGCATATGTTAAGGCATTATATCCGACTTACTCACATTATCTTGAGTCTTTGCAAGCAAGTGGAAACCTTGAACAAATCACCTTTGATAAACTTGAGCAGAAGTTTGCAGAAAGAGAGAAAGATTTTGGGAAGATGACAGTCCCTTCATCTTCCAAAGAGGCTGCATATTTGGCACATAGAGAAAAGAATCATGCTCCAGATTCATTCAGAGGAAGAGGTGGCAGAAGAGGAAGAGGAAGAAGGAACTTCACAGAAAGGGGGGGCAGACAAGCCGACAAATCCCATCTTCATTGCACACGCTGCAATAGAGATGGACATGATGCACCCAAATGCAGAACACCATGGAACAAAATTGAGCAGCACAGAAATCAAGACAAAGGTAAAACCAATGACAAAGACAAAGGTAAAGCACCTGAATCCTCTCACTATGTTCTAGCACATTGTAACAATGGAGTAACTGAAAACCTCTTTGATGTTTCATTTACTTCATGGAGAGATGATTGGTTGCTAGATTCAAGAGCAACATGTCACATGACATTTAGAAAAGATTTTTTTGAAGAATTCACTGACAAAGTTGATGGAGCAGTATATTTCGCAGATAAATCCAAACTCAAGCCATCAGGGCTTGGCACAGTCAGGCTTAAACTGCCTGGTCTTCCTGATCATATCCTACATGAGGTTCTATACCTCCCGGAGTTGAAGAGAAACTTGCTGTCCCTGATCGAAATCCGGCAGCAAGGACACTCAGTTCACTTGTTTGATGGCAAGGCAGAGGTTAGATCAGCATCAGATCACTCACTTGTCATGGAGGGAATAGAAGAAGGGAGACTCTTGAAGCTGAAAGGTTCATCTGCTCATGCTCAAAACTTTGCTTTCAGTTCATATCATGATGAAGGTACATTTCCATCAAGTCTTTTATGGCATGCTAGATTTGGACACTTAAATTATGACAGCCTTCGTTTGTTGAAGAAAAACGGTGTTGATGGACTGCCTACAATTCCTAGAAAACCTAAGGAATGTGATGCATGTATTCTAGGAAAGCATAGCAAACAGCCATTTCATGATTCACACTCAAGAGCACATAGGAAACTGGAACTTGTTCATTCAGATTTATGTGGCCCTATGCCTATTGCTTCTGCAAATGGAAACAAATACATGATGACATTTATTGATGACTACACCAGGATGTGTTGGATTTACTTACTGAAGAATAAGTCTGATGCTTTTCAAACTTTCAAAAATTTTCATGTATGGATTGAAAATGATGCACAAACACATATTGGCTCTCTACGTACTGATAATGGAAAAGAATACACCTCAAACGAATTTGAAAATTATCTTCGTCAACATGGAATCAAACATCAAACCACTGTGCCATATAATCCACAACAGAACGGTGTAGCCGAAAGAATGAACAGAACCATTTTAAATATGGTCCGCTCCATGTTATTTTTCAAGAATGTAAAATTGATGTTTTGGGCTGATGCAGTTCTATGTGCTGTTTACATAAAGAATAGGTGTCCTTCAAGTTCAATTAGAAACAAAACTCCTTTTGAAATGTGGCATGGCCACATTCCTTCCGTAAAGCATTTCAGGGTCTTTGGGTCCACCTGTTATGCCTTGATACCCAAGGGTCAAAGGAACAAACTTGGTGCTAGAAGCAGAAAATGTATCTTCTTGGGGTACTCCAATACCTCCAAAGGATAACGTCTCTATGATGAAGCAAATAAGAAGTTTGTGATAGCAAGAGATGTCATATTTCTTGAATCATCCAAGAGTGACAAGGTTGTTGAGCGGCAACTTGATCGCCCGGATAGATTCACACATGCAAAGTCTTTCAAAGAATTTGATAATGTGATTCCACACCTTGAAGGGGGGATTCCGATATTGAATCAAACTGTGGAATCATTTCCTGAACCACACTCTTCCCCACATGAAGAAACCACCACGGATGACACATTGGATGATGTGATTGACAGAATTGGGAGATTGAATCTTGAATCAATCCCAACTCAGTCAAGTGACCAGCCAGGGCCATCTCAAAAAGGTCCCCCCAAATGGCTGACAAAGACACTGGAGGATGTTCATCCTGATGAGGTTGGAAAAACAGGAACAAGAAGTTCCACTCAAGAAATCGAAGGTGATGTAGATAATTCTGATTCCCCCGTTGATATGGATATTGCTTATAACTGTGAATTGAGTTTGTCTACAGATCATGAACCAACTTCCTTCAAAGAAGCCGCTTCTCATGATGAATGGAAAGAAGCGATGCAGAAGGAGTATGATGCCTTGATAAAGAATGGCACTTGGAAGTTGGTTGATCCGCCTTTGGGAGCGAAACCAATTGGCTGCAAGTGGGTCTACAAGAACAAGTACAAAGTAGACGGCTCACTTGACAAGCACAAGGCCAGGCTTGTGGCAAAAGGATTCGCACAGAAGGAAGGAATTGATTATGAAGAAACGTTTGCTCCCACAACAAAATGGACCACCATCCGGACTCTCTTTGCCTTAGCAGCTCAGAGTGGATGGAAAGTCCATCAGATGGATGTAAAAATAGCCTTCTTGAATGGAGATCTAAAGGAGAAAGTTTATATGTCCCAGCCAGAAGGATTTGTGATAAAGGGTCAAGAACACAAAGTTTGCAAACTTGTAAAATCCTTTTATGGCCTCAAGCAAGCACCACGAGCCTGGTATGAGAAATTGACCGAGCATCTTCTGAAACTTGATTTCAAACATTTTGATCTTGATGATGCAACTTTGTTTGTTAAGAAAGTTGGAAAAACAGTTGTATATCTTGTGGTATATGTAGATGATCTTTTGATAACAGAAAACAATGAGAGCTATATTGCATCCATGAAGAAAGAGTTGAAGAAAGGTTTTGAAATGACTGATTTGGGTCATGTTCATTACTATTTGGGTATTGAAGTAATTCAACGTCCTAAATTCATCTTTCTTTCTCAGAAGAAGTACATTGGAGATCTCTTGAACAAATTTGGCATGGATGATTGTAAACCCTTAGGCACTCCAATGGAACAAAACTTGAAGCTCACATCAGTTGAAGGGAAGGAATTTGAGGATGCAACTAAGTATAGACAGCTTGTAGGAAGTCTTATCTATTTGACCACCACCAGACCTGACATCTCATTTGCTGTTGGAATCCTCTCAAGGTTCATGCAGAAACCTTGTGAAGGACATTGGTCTTCTGCAAAAAGAGTACTAAGGTACTTGAAGGGGACTCAAGACTTTGGACTCAAATATACACAGGTAGGCGACTTCATCTTGACCGGATACTCTGATTCAGACTTTGATGGCGACAAAGAAACAGGGGTGTCTACTACAGGTTACACCATGAGTCTTGGATCAGGAGCCGTCTCATGGAGATCACGCAAACAGTCAGTTCCAGCAGATTCCACGACCGAGGCAGAATATGTGGCAGCAGCTGAAGCAACAAAAGAAATTGTGTGGCTCCGAAAAATCCTGGAAGATTTGCAGATGAAACAAATGTACTCCACTCCACTCATGATCGACAACACTTCTGCAATAAAGTTGGCCAAGAACCCAAAGTTCCATGATCGAACAAAGCACATCAATACAAAGTACCATCTCATTCGACATCATGTTCAGGCCAAGACCATCCATCTACATCATTGTTCCACAAACGAGCAAACTGCCGACATCTTCACCAAAGCACTTGGAAGAGAGAAGTTTGAAAAGTTCAGATCGATGCTTGGACTCACCAACATCCCTTCGGATTAAAGGGGGGAATGTTGACACCTAATCCTATGGATGGGTGTGCACACGATGCTTGGACTCACCAACATCCCTTCGGATTAAAGGGGGGAATGTTGACACCTAATCCTATGGATGGGTGTGCACATTTATTTTTGTATATTATTTTTTATTAGGAAATAAGGAAGGCCAAGAGTCATTGGGAGCTGAATCCCAATAGCCTCACCTCCCATCTATATAAGCATGTACATTCTTCAGCTAATATACATTGCAGATTTGAGGAGTTACCTCCTGGTTTGACAAATTGAATTTCCAATCGGATACCTGTTAATGAATTAAATTATATGAAGAACACATAATGAAAAACACAATAGAAATAACTCACAGGAATACAAGCCATATGACGTAAATCCATAATTCTTTATTCAGTAAAAAATGCTCCACCTATTACAAATTTGTTTGATAACTAGCTCAAGGGTGAAACCTCGAATAATTCCATGGATGAAGTATTTAAACAAAATATAAAATTACAATAAATGCCTAAGTGACAAGGCAAGCTATATTTTCTCAAAATAAACTGAAAGGAAAGGAATTCGATCCAAAGGAATGAATCTGCATGTCTGGCCCTGTTTTAATGGAAAATTAATGCTGAGTGGCCACTATTCTGGTGTTGTGCTGGCAAAATTGACTTGTCTTCTAATCTTGATATTCACATAGGTTTTCCCACCGTTCTTGATCTGGAATTGAAACTTTAATAACCCTGGGGAGATTTCATCTACCTTAGTATACTTTGCAAAAGTGGGTTTTACAGTGAAAATATTTTTTATCTCAAGATGAATAAAACTGATATTTTCAATAGCTTTATAAAAGGATTTGCCTGTCATGGAACCTTTAGTAGAAGACATGGATGCAACCCTTACTTTTTCTTTGAGCTTCTTCATATAATCCTCACTGAGCATTAATTTATCATTTATTACAAATAGTGAGGGTATACCTTTTTTAATCAATGCATCAATTATTAACAGAAATCTATTGATTGCAACATCGATAGTGTGACACTTCTATGTCAACTACACTACTAAGTTATTTTATATCGGAACTTTCTTCACCTCAAGAATGGCCTCAATCCTGTCATCTACCCCTAGATCATCCAGTTTTAGGCTGTCTTTATAATTTAGAAACTTTATAATGCGATTGACTATATTAGGCATTTCTCCCTGTTGGTTATTTATATCATAAATTTCCTGGTTTTCCTTTTCCACAAACTCCTCTTGCCTAAAGATGATCTTGATACATGGCCATATTTGACTCATTTCCTCAATGATGTTGTTCCAAATAATTTATTTGACATTAACAAGAGTGTAGCCAATATAAGCTTCAGTGGATGATGTCTTCCATATTTCCACTTGATTCTGAGCTCTTTGAAGCTCTAATGCATGGAAAATGTCAGACTTATTTTGTTGATTTTCTAGAAGTTTCACTTGATCCTGTAACTTCTTAATTTCTTCAGTCTGCAAGGTCATGTTTTGGAGTGTAGTAGCCAAGTAGTTAGTAGCATCTCCTTTACTGGTGGTAGCATATATAGCAGTAGGAATAGTTGTAATAGGAAGTGCTTCTAAAGGAGAAGCTTTCTTGGCTCGCTTCTTGCTTTATTTAATCAACTTCTCCAACTCTTTCTCCATTTGCTTCAATATCGTATTTTATTCTAGGATGAGCTTCATCATGTCTGCCTTGTGTGTCTATGTCTCTTCAATATCCTTATCTAATGGATCTTCTGTTGCTGGCAGTTTTAACTGCTTCCTTAATGCTGCAATATCTGAATTCTTCTTTTTAATGAGCTCCTCTACAACATTAACATTTGCAGGATCATAACCTAGTTTGATCACCAAATCTTCCAAGGTTTTAATCCTGGTATCTTTGGCAACGGCTGAAAATTTCTCCATGTTGAGCTATGAGCGAACATTTTCTAATGTGACCTGCAATTTGGACAATGTCATAGTAGTGTTAGTTATAGCAGAGAGAATCATTTCTTTAGTATGTTTATGCATCTCCATTTGATAAATGATATGTATGTCCTTAACATAAAACTCAAGAGATGTCTTCTTATAATATAATTCTAGTTTGGGCTGAGGAACTTGTGCCTGAAGTAATGCCATTAGCATTTTTCATTTTTTTGAGTCGAAGGTTGACAATAGCCTACTTTGGGCACCTGAGGTTTGTTTCCAAAATTGATTATATGTGTTTATCTTTAAGGCTTCATTTTTTAGTTTTATTTCCTTCAAGACATTCATGGTGCTTTTCTCTAGCTTGCTTGAAGTTGATGTACCTATGTGCATAATCTGTTGATGCTCTCTTGAAGTCATGGAAGTAGTAGGAGACTATGTAGACTTCTTACCTAATAATGAAGATACAAGAGGCTCATTAGTATTGATAGGAGTCTGTTTCTCTTAATCTTTGTTAAGGCTTAATCTGGAACTAAGCTTAGCCTTCTTTCTGTAGATGATTTTAAATCCCTTATTGAAGATATTTGTCTTTGAAGGGGACCCTTCTCTATTCATTTTGGTTTTCTTCTCTTGATTTGTAGGAGTCTACACTATTGATGAAGAGGCTTTTTGTTCTTCTGCCTCATGTAATGTATTCTCTATCCATTCTGGCTGGTTCTTGTACTTCTCTATTTCTGGCCTTGGTGTGTAAAAATAAGGAGTATATTTGGTTTCTACCCTTAATTTGGAAACTATCCCTAATGGATCATATGACCAAGTGAAGCTAAGATAATACTACATTTTCTTCGATAATTGGGTTGCCTCTGCTCCCGCTTTCCTGCTGTTACATATGAATGGACCAACCTATGCTTTTTATTTAATTTGAGACTTTTTCTTGGCAGCAAAAAAATGGACCTGATCCATGTTGATCATCTGCCTGATAAATTATAAGGCAAAAATCCTCATTGGCAGGTATTTTGGAAACTTATATGGTTGTAGCTCACATCCAAAAATTCTTATCTCCATGTAGTTTTCATAGAAGTACCAATCTCTGGTTTGTACCTATTATGACATCTGTAAAATATTTTGGATTTCTTCACTAATTCTTTGTTCTTTTCTATTTCTTAGAAGGCCAATGCCTGGGTGAACAAAAATTTCAATGAAATATTTATATTTAAATTCATTCTGATCTTGCATAACTAGGCTGGTCCAAAAAATGACCGACTGCTGGTCTCCTTTTTCATTCAGTTTCTGCAATGAAAATTTCATGTTGTCCCCTTGAAAGTATATGAACATGTAGACTAAGACATAGGTATATTTAAATACCTCCTCTTTATTAAAATTAACCAACTGCTGATGAATATACTCTACAAGGAAATCACTGAAATTAAACATAATTTCAGGTTTGGCATCATTAGAAAATATTGATAAAAATCCTATAATGGCCTCATCTACATATTTATCATAGTAGTATCCAAGAAGGTAAGATATAACAGTGGTTATCTGCTTGGTTCTCTCAGGGTTTAGGGATGAAGGATAAGGAGGATTTTTCTTTGTAAATGAAGCATCTTGTGCTAGGAATAATTCTAGATTTTGGGTTCTCTTAGCAAGGTCTAATTTCTGGTATATTTCAACCAGAACGTCATGAGAAAATGGGGGTGCTATTGTTGACTGTAGGGGCTAAGGGGTTATGGTAAACAAAACTTGTCGATTGGAGTTGGTTATAGAACTCTGGCTAGGGAAATATGAGCCATGACATCTTCTAATGAAATTAGGAGTGTTGTGGGTAGGAGGAAAATATAATGAGGTAGGTTTAACTCCCAGAGCTAGTTTTCATTTGATTTCTCAATCCATTTATCTTAGAGCCAGAAATACATCTCGAGAATGTCAAGGTCACGAAGTGTTTCATGAATTCTGCAGTATCTATCAGCCATAGGGACGTGGTGAAGGTCTACAGGAGGAAAAATCAGAGGATTGATGTTTTCCTCGAGTCCTTTGTCCTTGGGAGGCATGATGGCTAGGATCGAAAGTACAATTTGATAGGAATACAGGAAATTTCTTAGGAAAATAATGTGTTCTGGACAGGGAACAGAAATATAATGGGAATGAGCAGGTGTTGGATGTTTGATAATGTCGGATTTATGTCAAGCAACCTACAAATAAACAACACTGTAACCTGTAAACTGAAATAAGAAGATTAATATAACAATGCAAGCTTTCCGTTGGTGGCGTGGGTTAATGGTTAAGTTGATTAAATGCTTAACGAATTGATATGGAGGGAATGATGTGATTAATTAAGTTTAACAGGTGAATGAGGTTAACAGGTGGATGAGGTGGCGGCAGAGAAATGGCTGGTGGTCAACAGTCAGGTGAATGGTATTAGAAATTCGCTTTTGGAGGGGGGGTTGAGCGGTTTCTGTTTTTGCTCATGGGGGGTCTGAAAAGATGAGGTGATGACATGTGTTGGTAGGTGGTTTTACTTTACTACTAAGTTCAGACAAACCCCCCCTCAGTGATAAGGTTTAGATCGTGAAGGGGGGCTAAAAGGCTTTAAGAACTGTCAAATTTCGAAATATGTGGGGATGACCGTCGAATGTGTGGAGATATGGGAGGATGATCGGAAGTGATGAGCTGGAATGGTGGGGCTGGGAATTATTTAATAAAGCATCGATAATGTTATAAAGGGATATAGCTTACAGAGATGAAATGAAAAGGGATGAATGGCGCGGTATGTTATATGGTTTTAAAACTTAGGATATGGGTAAAATTCTTAGGATAGTGTTTAAACCATATAAATCATTCTTCTTTTATTGGCGCATTTAGACTAGCAGCCAGTGAAAATTTTAAAACATAAATGAAAATTTCCTTTCCTTTATGCTTCCCTAACATTTTATTTTTCTTTGCCTTATTTATTTAGGGTAGCTAACACCTATCATTTTATTGATATAGATGCCTATAAAACATAACATTTTCCTAACATTTTTTCATTTTTTCATTTTTTTGTATCCATATCCTACCTTGAAATTTTCAAAATTATTTGACTAATTATGCTAACTTATCAAAACTAGATAATGTTACAACATCAACTCCATCTGGGGAATGCTTCCCCCTGTGGGATGCAGAGAACAAGCAGATCCAAAAGCCTTCTCCTTGGGCTATGGAGTCTTTACTGAAACAGTTACTCACTTGAAATTTTCAAAAATTAATAAACTCTCTGATTATTTACAAATGTTGAATGAATGAAGAATCAATACTAACTATAATGTTTCAAGTACTTCCCATTGACTGGCAATGAGGAATACTCTCCTTCCAAATTTTGTAGTATAAATGTATTATTCGCTTTGACTTCTGCAATACTGAATGGACCAAACTAGAGGTTATCAAATTTTTCATGTTTTCATTTGTCTTCTCTCCTTGTATCTCATCTGAGCACAAGGTCACCTTTCTTAAAATTTCTTTCTCTTGCTTTTCTGTTAAACATCTCTTTCATCTTGTTCTGGTATTTCTTAGCTGATGGTGAATTTCATCCCTATATTCATTCAAATCAATAATTTTATTATTCCTTCTTGAGAAATCATATTTTTCTTCATAAGATTCCTGGAGAAATCTCATAACAAGTAAAGCTAAATGAGTAGTAAAAACTGCTTTATTACCATAAACTAATTGGAAAGGAGACTTGCTTGTTGATCTCTTAGGAGAAACTTTGTTTTCTCAAATGGCATGGATTAAGTGGTTGTCCCAACTCTTTTTATGATCTTCAAGAGTCTTCATAATGACCTTAACTAAGCTATTGTTATAATATTCTACAAGTCCATTACCCTGAGGATAATATGGTGTAGAATGATGTAGTAGGATTGAATATTTTTTACAGAAATCGATCATTTTAACATTGCTAAAGGTTGTTGCATTATCTGTTACAATTTTTTGAGGACATCCAAACCTTGATAAGATATTCTCTTCAAGGAATTTAATTACAACAGTATCAGTAGCGTTTTTAATAGGTATGGCTTCTACCCATTTGGTAAAATAATCAGTAGCAGTTAGAATCCATATGCGTTGATTACTTGATTGTGGATGAATTTCCCCAATAAATTCCAACCCCATTGTAGAAAATGAGCATCAAATGATACTGGAACCAGAGGAAGTGCTGAAAAATTGTGTTTACCTGCAAATAATTGACACTGTACACAACTTCTTACTCTAGCTCCAACTTCTTTGAAAAGTGAGGGCCAATAAAAACCTTCTTTCAATATTTTGTAGGTTGTTTCTCTCTGAGCATAGTGTCCACCACAAAATCCTGCATGGAATGAATCTATAATTCCCTCTGTTTCATTTTTAGTTAAACAAAGAAGAAGAATATTTAGAGGGTCTTTCCAGTATAGAGTAGCATTGATAATGCAGTATTTTATTGATTTGAGCTTTAGAGCTTTGCACTGCTTCAAATTAAGATTAGCTGGACATGGAAAATATCTGAGAAACTGCACAATAACATAATACCAATCAGAGAGTAGATACTTCTGATCTATGTGAACAATAATGGACTGATATGAAGGAACAGTTTCTTATGGGTTCTCTCCTTCCATAAGAGAAGGAGGTTCTTGTGGATTCTCCTTTGATATCGAGGAAGGTTCTTGTGGATTCTCCCTTGATGTTGAAGGAAGTTCTTGTGGATTCTCCCTTAGTGACATTTCAGCAACCAAATTTATCCCTAATATTTTGTAGTTGAATTCAGCTAATAATTTGGCCATGCCTTGGCCTTTTACTAGCTTTGTGGTTTTAATTTCAAGATCAAATTCAAGGATTTTAGCAATCCATCTTCCTCTTTTTCCATCAGTATCAGGTTGGGTTAAAATAGTTTTGTCAACATGATTAGGAACATAGGCAATAATGTGTGAATGTAGGACATAGGTTATAAAGGTTTTGAGGGCTTGAATTAAGGCATAAGCTTGCTTTTCCATAATATCATACCTAAGTTCAGCATCCCTCATAAATTTGGAAAATAAGGCTATAGGCTGGTCATCATTATTGGTGTTCTTTTGTAAAAGTACAGTAGCTAGGGTTGTCTCAGATGCAAAAGAAAATATGCTAAAAGGTAAAGAATAATCAAGACTAGCTAATGTATGAGCTTCAGATATTGCCTTTTTTATTTGATCGAAAGCATACCTAGCTGGAACTGTCCATTTGACTTCATTGTTTTTCTTTAGCATATCAGTTACATCCTTTACTATCTCTGCATAATTGGGGATGAACCTTCTAAGAAAATTAATATTTCCAAGGAAGGTTTGAATCTCTTTCTTATTCCTTGGTAGAGATAGTTTCTAAATGGCTGATACTCTCTTTGGGTCAGTTATGAATCCATCCTTGGAGATTATATGCCCTAGTAATTTCCCTTCCTTTACAGCAAATAAATATTTCTTTGGATTGATGGATATGCCAAATTTCCTGCACCTGTTAAAAACCTTACTCAAGTGTTTTGGATGATTTTCATCATAATCATAGAAAACAGTTAAATCATCCAAATAAATAACATTAAATTCATCAGCTTTACCTACAAACTCTATATCCATTGCTCTCTAAAAAGTGGGTCTAGCATTAGTTAACCCAAATGGAATCCTAGCGTACATAAGTGTACCCCAAGGAGTGGTGAAAGCAGTTTTCTCTTGATCAACTTGACTTACCATGATCTGGTTGTACCTGAAAATCCATCTAGCATAGAAATCCTACTTGATCCTAAAAATTTCTGAAGTAAATAGTCCATTTTAGGCAATGGATAATTATTTTTTTAAGGATGCTTTATTCAGGTTTCGAAAGTCTACACATAGCCTAATCTCACCATTCTTCTTCCTGACTGGAACTAAGTTAGCTACCCAATTATAATACCTAAAAGGTAAAATTATATGAGCATTAAACAACTTTTTAAGTTCTTTTTCAATGGTTGGAAGTAGTATGGGATTAATTCTTCTTAATTTCCGTTGAAAGGGTTTTGCCTATGGTTTTAAAGGAACTTTATGCTCTATTAAAGTGGTATCATAAGTTTTTAAATCGTTATAAGACCAAGAAAACACATATTTGTAATTTTTAAGAAGATTCAAGTATTTGAGTTTCACATCCAAAGGCAAGGTTGATGATAACTTAATATTCCTTACATCATCTAAAGTCCCAATATTGCATTCTTCAATTTCTTCTTCATGTGATTTAGACAAAGGGTTCTTAGAGCCATTATCATTGAATAGTTTTTCCAATGGAATTAATCCTTTAGGAATAACATTATTAGATAATTGAATGATATCATGATCAAGAATTTTAGAATTAAATGAATTTTATGGATTTTTAAGATTTAATTCTTAAATGTCTCTTTGGTATTCTTCAATTTTCATATTTGAGAATTCATTTATGACTTGAAGGAAAGACTTTAATTATTCGTCATATTCAAAAATCTGCCAATGATTAAGGTTATTAGGGATTGATGGTCTGTATTTAACCTGAATTTGGTACTCTAACGATACTGGCTGAGGGATTTTGAAAGAGCTTGCTGAAACAACAAGCAAATCAGCATGCATATTTTCATCTCTAGGAATAGAAATTATGTTAAATCCAAGGAAAGTGTTTTCAATTTTATCCCAAACTTTGTTTCTATAGGACCTAAGCCTTTGTGTTTAGTTTGACACAGGTTTCTAACCTTCTTGACTATAAGGTCAAAATCAGAGAAAAAACTTAATTTTTTAACCTTTAAACTTTTAGCCAGCTCAATACCAAGAAGAAAAGCCTCATACTTAGCCATGTTATTGGTAACCTAAAATTCAAGTTTACATAACTGAGTAATGTTTTCTTTATTTGGTGAAATTAAAACCATTCCTGGTCTAGCTCCTTATTTTGAGCAAGACCCATCAAAATAAAGTT
Source organism: Pinus albicaulis (assembly GCA_034641835.2). Classification (NCBI taxonomy): domain Eukaryota; kingdom Viridiplantae; phylum Streptophyta; class Pinopsida; order Pinales; family Pinaceae; genus Pinus; species Pinus albicaulis. The sequence continues at coordinate 729,797,033 of CM076582.1, read as the reverse complement.
TCCAGATATCTAATTCTACAATATTTGGTTTAGAAACTATATTTTCAATGGCAAGTTGAGTGTTTAATGATTTTTTGGAAGATAACTGAAAGAAACTAAAATCTTGATCTATTTCATAGATAGGGTGGTTTTTTTCTTGATCAACTCTACAAATAGTGTGAAGGACTCTAATTCTCTATATAACCTTAAATGATCACCTCCATAGATTGGAATAGTAGCAAAATACATGTCCATCTGAATTGATCCCCCAAGTTTAGCACAACATGATCTAGATAGAATCATGCCAAATTTGGGTGGAATATCAGTGACAACAATGTCTAATACTATACCCTTGACAGGTATTTGGGCTAAGATCACAACTATATCTTTGATCAATCCTAGAAATGGTAATTTATTTGAATCAATGGTGTAAATATCATGATAGGAACGAGTGACTTGTAACTGAAGCTGGTCCATAATTACCTTTGGCATAAGGTTGTGTGAAGCACCAGAATTAAGCATATAATTATACAATAAAAATTCATGAGTCTTAAAGGTCACATAAAATGGTGGAACAATCTCATCAATCATATCAGAACTAGGGCCAAAAACTACTGAGGAATTTTCATCCTTCAAACTGATACTTTCTCCCTCAGCATCTACACTAGAGGATTGTGTCCATTTAGACACTTGATTTTTATAACTAGGATTTTTGAAAATTTCTGCTCAAGGTATAGGAATCTTAACCCTTTCCAATTCCTTTTCAATATTAAAAGTTGTCAAAATGATTTTATCATACGAAATAGTTTCAATGGATGACTCTATAGTCTAAGGTGTTGGAGTTTGTGTTTTAATGGATTTTATTTCAGGTTCAATGATTGTGGTAGATTTTGGAGGTCTACCTGGGCCTAATATTGGTCTTATATCATACATTTTATCTAACTCTACAATGATAAATTCAAAAAATACTTAGTATTTTGAAAGTTGAGTATCTTCTTGTTCTTGTTCCAAAGACTGTGATGAAGATGAAGGAACTATGGCCATTTGTTCTACTGAAGAATCCAAATTATTGATATCTTCTGTGATTACAAGGCCATTATCCTATGGTTGTTGATCATCAATCAACAAAGGAGGTTGAATGTTTTGATCTGGTCTCTGAAGAATCTAAAGTTGAGGAGCTCTCCAAGGTTGATTTGGATTTTGATTTTGAGATCTTACAACAATTTTCTCAGATGTTCTAGGTTGTGTTTTAATCTTAGAGATTCTATTGGAAAGGTTTCTAAGTAAAGATGTGATTTCATCAATTTTCTGATCTTCAATTTTATATTTGGAAGAGGATGATTCATCAAGCTTAGCTTTTAATTTTCTTTGTTCCTTCTCTTCTTTAGATTTAATTTTACCAGAAGCTGACCTATTTCCTTCTACCTCAATAGCATTGGTCTGCATGTCTTGTAATGTGTTAGAAACTCTCTCCCTTAGCATAACTACAAAGTCATAATCAAATTCTTTAGAAAATCTTACCTTTGTAGTTGCTACTGGTGGTTTACAATCAACAAGCATTTTGTGGTAGAGTTTGTTAAATATTTTAATAAATTCAAGAACTAGTTCACCGGGATTTCTCTTTAACTCTTCAAATTTAGTAGGAAAATATACAACATCTTTCTTTACCCCCAATTGGTTTTTAAAGATATTTATAAGTTCATTCCATGTTCGAATAGAATCAGCTCTAAGTTTCCTGAACTAGATCCTAACGTTTCCTTCTAAATATTGTACAAATAATCTCATGTAAACATCTTCATGCTCGATGTTCATATTATCAACAAAATCTAAGAAGGTTGCTATATGATCCTTTGTTGAGGGACCTGTTTCTCCATTAAATCTTGGTAGATGTTTTAAGGTATCCATCAGGAAAATTTTCCAAGTTATTAGGAAGAACAAGAGCAGCATACCTTGCTTGTATAATGGGTTGAAAATCCATATAAGATTATGATGAAGATTATGATGAATGGGTATGTGAATGAGTATTAGAAGATGGAGGAGAGAATGAAGGAGGAGGAGGATGTGAGGATTTCAAAGGGATTTTAACAATCAACTTTTGATTTGATGGTGTTAAATCTTCTTCCTTATATTCACACAAAGGATTAGAATAGATATAAAATTACTCGTCTTGTTTAGTAGAGGTTGATGGAATAGAATAATAAACTAGAGTAACAAAATATATAGGCTTAAATACATGTAAATGTAAGCCCAATTATGTCTCATATGTATGTGAGTCTAAAGGGAAGGATGGAACCTAATGGACTCAAGTGATTCTGTCAGCAAGGCTGACTGAAGATCTACTCCTTTTGAATAAAGTTTGGAAACTCTAGGAGTTTCTTGAGTCGAATCAGGATGAGATGATATTACTGAAAAGGGATCTACAGATGAAATCCCTTCAGTGTGTAAAGTTGAAGAGGAAGAAGAGGAAATTTTATGTTTTCTTCTTAAAGAGGCTTCCCTAATAACTTTTTTTGGATCTGGTAAAGTATTAACAATCTCAGATTCAGAATGTGATCTAGTGTGCTTAAAGGGAGCTAGCTTGAACCAGTGGAGTCGTCAGGTGAAATATTTTGACCAATATCCTGATCCTTTATTCACCTTAAAGGAAAGGGGAAAGCTGTTGCCCCGGGGAAAATTTAGCTTTCAATTCTTCGTCTCCATGGCAACGGCACCAATATGATGTTGTCCTTTGAGATAACCTAAGTTCGATAAGTTATGCCAAGGAATCTAAAATGTTTGTTTTTTTTGAATAGTTTGATGACTAGTGTACAGTTTTCTGAACAGGTGATTTTAACTTTGAAATATTTTTCAATAAAATAAAAGGTTTTTCTTTAAATACATGTGGTTAATTTGATTTAAAGTGGGATGGATAAGAAAAATGTAGAGAATTATAAATGATTTAATATTCAGATAGAGTATTTCACCATTTATAAGAAGAAATTATGGAAACTATGTTTCCATAATAAAAAAAATATAATCAATTGATAACATGAACCTATGTGTAATTAAATTTCAAGAGGAATTTACAATAACAGATAACTTTGTAAATTAATCTCTTAATCTAACTACAACTTCACAACAGTTCGAAAACGAAACTGAGATTGAATTAAATTTCCAATGGAATAACTATTAAGGAATTAAATTATACGAAGAATACATAATGAAAAACACAATAGAAATAACTCACATGAATACAAGCCATATGAAGTAAATCCAGAATCCTTTATTCAATAAAAAATGCTCTAGCTATTACAAATATTTTTGATAACTAGCTCAAGGGTGCAACCTCGAATACTTCCATGGATGAAGTATTTAAACAAAATATAAAATTACAATAAATTCCTGAGTGATAAGGTAAGCTATAATTTCTCAAAATAATCTGAAAGGAAAGGAATTCGATCCAAAGGAATGAATTTGCATGTCTGGACCTGTTTTAATGGAAAATTGTTGCTGAGTGGCCACTATTCTGATGTTGCGCTGGAAAAATTGACCTGTCTTCTAATCCTGGTATTCGCATATATTTTCCCACCATTCTTGATCTGCAATTGAAACTTTAATAACCCCGCAGTAGATTTCATCTATCTCAATATACTTTTCAAACGTGGGTTTTACATTGAAAATATGTTTTATCACATGATGAATAAAACTGATATTTTCAATAGCTTTATAAAAGGCTTTGCCTGTCATGGAACCTTTAATAGAAGACATTGATGCAACCCTTACTGTTTCTTTGAGCTTCTTCATATAATCCTCCCTGGGAATTTATTTATCATTTATTACAAATTAGTGAAGTCAAAACCTTCGGTTCAATGAATCAATTCTTCAAAGAAATTCGTTGGATAGTACACAAGAGTATGACACTTCTCTTTCAACTCGCACTACTAAGTTATTTTCGACTAACTTTCTTTACCTCAAGAATGGCTTCAGTCCTATCATCTACCCTAAATCATATAGTTATTGGATGCCTTTAGAATTGAGAAACTTTTTATAATTTTTTGGTTGCATTAGGCATTTTCATCAATTGAGTACTTATATCGCAATGGTCTAGTTTTCCATTTCCACTAATTCTCTTTTTTGAAATATGATACTGACACATGGCTAGATTTCACTCATTTACTCAATGATTTGTTCCAAATACCCCCCTTAAGATTACCAAGAGGTGAGCTACTGCTTTCCAATTTTTTATTTCTTCCATATTTCTACTTGATTCTAAGCTCAAGCTCCGTTGCATGGAAGGTGTCGACTTCTTTGCCGTATCTTCTAGAAGCTTTCGATCATGTAACTTATTAATCTATTAAGTCTACAAGGTCATATTTGGAGTGGAGTAGCTAACCGGTCTACAACATCTACTTTACTAGTGGTATAAATATAGTAATAGGATAAGATGTAATAGGAAGTGCTTCGGAAGGACCAGCTTGTTTAGCCGACTTTATTGCTTTCTTTAACTCAACTCCTCCATCTCTATTTCATTTGCTTCCAAATGTGTATTATGTTCTATGATGAGGTTCATCATGTCTACCTTTGGTGTCTCTCGTCTCTTAAATCTCGTTAGCTAAAGGATCTTCCGTTGCTGGAATTTTTAATCGCTTTCTTAATGTTGCAATATATGATTTTTTTTTCTTAATGAGCCTCTACGAAGATTAAATTCGCATTATCATAACCTAGTTTGATCACCAAATCTTTCAAGGTTTTAATCCCGGTATCTTTAGCAAAGGCCGGAAATTTTCCATGTTGAGTCATGGAGAGGAAATTTGCTAATGTGACTTGCAATTTGGACAAGGTGATAAAGTGTTGTTGGTTACGTGGAGAAAATCATTTCCTCGGGTCTATTTATGCATCTCCATTTGATCAACGAGATGTATGTCCTTAACATAAAATTCAAGAGATTTCTTTCTATAATTTGGATTCTCCTTTTGAGCCGAGGAACTTGTTCTCGAAGAAATGCCATTAGTAGTTTTCCTTTTCTTTGAGTCAAACACCGACAATAGCCTTCTTTGGGCACCTAAGGTTTGTTTCCAAAATTTATTGCATGTGTTTACCTTCAAGGCTTCATTTTTAGTTTTATTTCCTTGAAGATATCCATGATGATTTTCTCTCCGGCTATCTTTAAGTCCATGTACCGTGCATAGTTTCGATGCTCGTTGTAGCCATGGAAGTGGTAGGAGATTGTGTATACTTCTCACCTACTAGTGAAGATACAAGAGGATCATTAGTATTGATAAGAGTCTACTTCTATGAATCCTTGCTAAGGATTAATATGAACTAAACTTAGCCTTCTTTCGTACATGATTTTAAATCCCTTGTCAAGATATCCTTGCCTCTCAAGGACCTTCTTCTATTCGTTTTGGTTGTATTTTCTTTCTTTGTAGGAGTCTACACCGTTGATGAAGAGACTTGATGTTCTTTTCTTACCTCATGTAATTTATTCTCTATCCACTATTGCTAGTTCTTATACTTCTTATTTATTCCTATATCAAAATAAGGAGTAGATTTTTTTCCACCTCTTAATTTGGATACTATCCCTAATAGATCATAGCGACCAAGTGAAGCTAAGATCAAACTTCCGTATTTTATTCAATAATTGGTCTACCTCTCGCTCCTACTTTCCTCCTGCTATAGATGAATGGGCCAACCCGCACTTTTATCTTAAATTGAGAATTTTTTTCATAAGCAACAAAATGGACCTGATCCATTTCGATCATCTTCCCGATGAATTCTAAGGAAAATCCTCATCGGGAGGAATTTTGGAAACTTATATGGCTGAATCTCACATCCAAAATTCTTCTCTATGTAATTTTCATAAGTACCAATCTCTTGTTTGTACCTATTTTGACAACTACAAAATATTTTGGATTTCTCGACTAATCTGATTATTTTCTATAGCTCAAGACCAATGGCTAGTGAACAAACATCTCAATGAACTATGTATATGTGAACTCATTCTAATCTTTAATAACTAGGGTGGTCGAGAAAATGACCGACTACCGATCTCCTTTCTCATTCAGTTTTTGCAATGAAAATTTCATGTTTTCCCCCTAAAAGTATAGAAACATGTAGACTAAAACATAGGTATATTTAAAGACTTTCCTTCCGTGAAAATCGACTAACTTCTTATGAATAGACTTAAGGAAACTGTTGAAATTGAACACAATTGAAGGTTTGGTATTATTAGAGAATATTGATAAAAATCCTATAATGGCCTCATCTACATATTTATCTATAGTATCCAAGAAGGTAAGATATAATAGTGGTTATATTCTTGGCTCTCTGTAGAATATGTGGATGAAGGATAAGGAGGATTTTTCTCAGAAAAGCATATTGTGCTAAGAATAATTATAGAGTTTGGGCTTTTATCAAAGTCTAATTTCGGTATATTTCAACCAAGGCTTCATAAGAAAATGGGGTACCATTATTGACTGTGGGGGCTAGCATCATTTCATCAATAGCCCGAGGGGTTACGGTAAACACAACTTGTCCATTGGAATTGGTTATGGCCTCTTGGCTTGGAAAATATGAGGCATGTAACTTTTAATGAAATCAGAGTGTTGTGGGTAGGAGGAAAATATAACGAGGTAGGTTTGACTCCCCAAAGCTAGATTTCATCTCGATTTATCAAGACATTTATCTTCGAGCCAACAATACATCTCTAGAATGTCAAGCTCATAAGTGTTTCATGAACTCGTAGACTCTATCGCCTATAGGGATATATGAAGATCTACGTGAGGAAAGATCAAAGGATTTATGTTTTCCTCCTGTCCCTTTTCCTCGGGAGGCATGATGGCTAAGGCCGAAATTGAAATTTGACCAAAAATTTAGGAAATTTCTCAAATAGAGACAAGAGTTATAGATAGGGAATTAAAAGCATAATAGGCACTAGAAGCTCGACAATGTATGATGCTTATGAGGAACTTGAAATTGAAACAATATATCTATAACCCGTAAACAAAATAAAAGAAGATTTATATAGAAATGTAGGCTCAAGGGTACTGGTTAACGATTAGGCCAATTGAATGCTTAAGGGATCGATAATGGAAGGATGAAGTTTAACGGGCGAATGAGATGGAAAATGAGGTGAGGCAAATGCGAATGGTGTATTCTCAATGGTCGTGTAAGTGGTAAAGGTATCAAAAATTAGCTTTTGAGAGGAGGGGTTGAGCGGTTTCCGGTTTTGCTCATGGGGGTCCGAAAAACCATGTGATTCCACGTATCATCGGGATTTTTTACCTTACCACCGAGTTCGTACCCCCCCCATCGAGGTAAATCTTAGTTCGCAAAGGGGGCTAAATAATATGTTAGTCGTTGGATGCCGAAATATGTGGGGATATGGGGGGGCATTGGATGTGATTAGGTGGAATGGTGGGGTCGATAATTGTTAAATAAAGTGTTGGGAATGATATAAAGGGAATGAATTAGGGGATGAAAAAAAGGATGAATGGCCGGATGATTCAATATGGTGTTAAAAACTTGGGATATGGATAAAAATTATTGGGATAGTGTTAATGTTTTTAGAATAACGATATAACTATTTCTTTCTTTTGTGGTGCATTTAGACCAGTATTCGTACAATTTTTACAAATTTAAAATGAAGCTTTCCTTTTCTTTTTCTTCCCTAACATTTTTTATTTTTCTTTTCCTTCTTTTATTTAGGGAAACTATCACCTATTCTTTATTGATATGGATGGCTATAAAACATAAAAAATTTCTATAATTTTTAAATTTTCATCTTTTCCATCCATATCAGACCTAACATTTTCAAAATTATTTTACTAATTATGCTAGACTATAAAAACTAGATAACGTTGTTGTAAAATGCATTGAAGACTCTTCAACAAACACTTGCAGAAGCATTGAACTCGCCACCGAATGACCCACTATAGAGAAATTGGTAATTGAAGGAAGGGATTTTGGTTGCATAGAGTCTTGAGGTGTGCTCCCACTTAAAACTTCTATCAATACCCAATCCAAGATGAAGGAGTCAACCCCATGTTGGCTCAAGAACAAGCCACATGTTTGTGTTGGGGACTGTTGAGCTAGTCCCCCGGGGTACATTTTTGAATAACTTCTTGTATGTAATTTTTCATATGCGCATCAGCTTCTCGTAAAGGTAAAGGGATTCGAGGTGAGTTAAAGTCCCTTAATGTAAATGTATATAAGCGTAAAATGTGGGCCTAAAACCATGGTTTGAGACCATAAACATCTATGTGCTGGATGAATATAAATAGAGATATATTGAGTCTAAGTAAGAAAGTCATGTAATGTTTCATATCTAAGTATATGTTTATCCGTCTTTGATACATTTTAAGTATGGGTTGGGTAGAAAGGCTCCGTCAAGTTATGTGCATGGAGACCTAGTCTTCGCTGTGTGTGGACTCCACCGGATGTGTGCATAGAAGCACTGTAAGGGAACTATACATAATTAAATTTTTTGATTTAATATCAAGACTAGTTTTGGTGAAGCGTTGTGTTATTTATTCATTGTTATTGCTTTGAGATCGCTTTACTTATGTTATATTCGTTGAGCGAGTAAATATATTATTTATGCATGAATATATGTTTATGGTTGAATACAAGAATAAATTTTCTTAATTTAATTTGAATTGCAAAGATCCTGTTCCCGTTATTACATATCTCCGTGACGAAGTAGATTCGTGATTCATCCGTATATGAATTATATGTGTTTGTGACTAGCCGATATGATAAGTATGTTTTTTATATGCACACATCTATTTCCAATATAAAATAATATATGAATCAAACATATTTAGGGTTAACCCATTAATTTCTTCCCCGAGGGTGCGCAAACTTGGTTCCAACACCTCCCATACCACTGAGTGAGACTTTGATATGCGCAAGTAGGTCATTGCTGAAAGGGCCGTAGTTGAGGGTTTTTTGGTTGCGCGATAAAATTTGAACTTGGGTTGGGGACCCCTCAAGCCAACATCCATACTTCATGAGTAGTGTGGGTATTTTTCTGTTAATGGGAGGAATTCTACAATCCCGATAACGAATAATTTTAGGCGTATTATTCACTGGGTAAGGCTATGCTCTCTCTCCCGTATGATTTTTGGGATCCAGATATCTGGAAGCGACTGGAAATGCTATTGCAAAATTCTTAAAGTACTAGAAATAACCAAGAGGTGAATACATGAAGCATATACAGACCGTGTGCACATGAAAATTTCTCAACGACTTCGAGAATCAATAGATTTGGTTTACCATGACTCCATATGGACCCAAACCTTGATTACAAGCATGTATTGCCTCAAATTTAAATGATGCCATGAATATGGCCAATTACAGGAGATTTCCCGATCACCATTAGAGAAGAAGCTCACTAGGTCGCACAACAAAGAGATGAGGAAGGGCTCCAATAAGTTGCGTAAGGAGGAATTGTCTAGTTTGGGCCTAAATGGGGACCCCTGCATGTCCTTCCCCCATCGAGTGCCACTGCCAGGCTGAGACTGCAATTTCTCCTCAAACAACACAAAATCCACGCCCGAGGATGTAAACCCTTTTTCAATATTATAAACAAATGAACATGAGGATGAACATCCAATCAAGGTCCCAAGTCAATCCAAACAGCTACCGCAAAGCTATGGAAATGGGAAATCTCATCCATCACCACAGATAAAATGGTTTCCAAGAGGAAAACACTAGAAACCACAAGAGAATGATCGTCGACCGAAGGAGATCCCGAATCAAATCAACATAGTCCTAGAGGTGGTGGAGAAACACAATATACTGGAGCATGTGAGCATAAAATGTTAGACATATTCAAGATATATATCAAATAGGACATCAAATATATTCTTACCAATCAATTGAATCAATTTGGAATATTTTCAATCAATTAAGTACTAAATCTAGGAAGAAAGAAGATGATCCAAAACCTCTAGGGTGAAGAAAGATGCCTTTTAGCCATTACTTTCCTTAGATCTAGTGCCCAGAAAGACAAGAAGGGAAGCGGGGAAGATGACAAAGGAATTGATTAGAGAAGTAGGTGAAATTATACCAAACTCAAGCCGTATGGGACAATTTGAGGATTATTTCCCGTATATGTCCCTCCTTCTTAATGAATATCATATCCCGTAACATTTGGGTCTTAAATAGTAAAGGTACGCTTTGATCTTTAAAATACAAGATAATTAAGTACAATACGAATATAGTGTTACTATAGGAAACTAATATGGTGGAAGGAAATACTGGAGGCCAACCAACACTATCAGAAACACAAAAAAGCAACAAGATGATAGATTCCATATGTTCGAAGGTGGAATTTTGATCCTATGTACGAACTCAAGTCATCTTTGAACACCGGATCGATTCCCCACTTCTCCCCCTTCTTTGTGCACATTTTGACTTACTTTCTAAATATTTGCACATTTTTTAACAACTAGCTTCATGGAACTCTGTACCCCCTGGGCAGATAAGGAGTTATTTATAAATAATATTCAAGCCCTTAGCATTAATATTAATGCTCTAGACTTGATCATTGGAGTGGACTTCAACATAACGAAACGGAGGAAAAAAGAGGTGAAATTCGAAGATTTGACGCCACCTCAATGGATTTCAATGATTTGATCAAGGATATTCACCTGGTGGACTTAAACACAAGAAAAAGACTCCACACATGGAACAATTAGAGAGGAGGAAAACACTAGGCAACCTTCCATTTCGATCAATTCCTTCTCATTTTAAGATCTTATCTTGAAAGACAAAGCTACTAAAGCTTCCATTATTCCATCTATGGGTATGATCACCGTGTGATTTGTCTCAATATGACTTCATACACCCCTCCCAATATCAATCCTTCTCTTTAAAATATTTTAAGTGTGACATCCTAGTTTCATGGGAATGTTTTAAGAATGGTGGAATATATTAGATGTACCATGTGATCGTGCATGCAAATATTTTGAGAACACTAAAGGTCTCCGAAGAACAAAATTAATTCTTGGAATTGTGAAGAGTTTGGGGACATATTTGCAGAGAAATGCAAGATTGAGGCACTCCGTATGAATATAGTTTTTTAAGGATGCTCCAAGGAACTAGTTGTTGAAGAAGGATGCTTGGTCTTGGAATTGGTTGAACAAAGAATCTAGGAAGAATCCCCGTGGAGGAAAAAATCACAAATCCAATGGCTTAGGGAGGAGAGTTAAGACATTTAAAAAATTTCCATAGATCTATGATAACCTCGCTAACTCCTGTATGAGGTTATCAAGTGAAAATGAATATATGGAACGAGAGATAATATCTTTATAATCCTCGCCGTTAGTCAAGAAGGAGTAACGTAATGTAACATGCCATATCCCCCCTCTAGTAATACTAGAACAAAATAAGGCCTGATTTCACCTAATATATTTTGGAGGAAGTGGAATTGTGGTCAAAGATATACCCTCTAACAAAGTGTCTCGAGGTCCGATGGTTTCACCTTAGAATTTTTCAAGACCTATTGGTCATTTCCGGGGCCGTAAATTATGGATCTGTTGAACGAATCCCCGCCAAACCTTAAGCTAGTTTTGTTAGGCATCAATGCTACCTTTCTTATGTTGATCCATAAATCCAAATAGCCCAACACTCACCAAAGGATTTAACCATAGCCCTCTCGCAATGTGATTTAAAATATCCACTCCTCCATTCTCCGTTGATGACTCAATCCCATTATCCACCACATCATTATCCTGTGAGGGGTTGGGTTTTGCAGAAGGTTGTCAAATATTAATGGAGTAGTTACATCCCACGTACGCCTCATCCACTCCCTCAAGAGGCATAAGAAGCAGGGATGTTTCTGTTATACTTGTCAAAATATTAGGAAATATTGTTACCTTAATTTCCACAATCACGTGTGCACTTGGAATCTCTAGATTGGGGTGTAATAGAGCAAATCATCGATATCCAACCCTTATTTTCCATTCCGGTGAATGGGGCCCTTATGCCACTTTAAAAATAATCTAAGGTCCTTCAATAGAGAGATATGATCTTGTATTTCCTCTTTATCATCGCAGAATAGAGGGTCTTAACCGGTCAATAAAAGAAACCAAGAGTAACAATTATTTGAGAGGCCTTCACATTCTGTGAACCAATATCACCATGACAAATCAAGAATTTTTTGATGATAATATCTTGTATGGTGAAGCTACAATACAAGAATCTCTCCATATTGACAACATCCATGTAGAATTCGATATGGCCTTGTGTATGCTCCTCAACAAAGATAAGTTATTCTTTTCATACCCCCATAATATCCAAACAATTCTTTCCAGGGTCTTGGGCTTCTCTATTGAATATATGCTATTGAAATACTTAGGAGTTCCACTCCTAGCCAATCCACTTCACATCGCTTCTGAAGGACTTATTCTAAATTTTTTAAAATAAATTATCCAATCGGACCTTTTAGAGTCCTAAACCTAATAGGATGGAATAATCTACTAAAATCGATTTTGTGTGTGATCCCTATTTATGATTTATCAACTCTCCTCCCGAAAATTATTTATGGGTGCAACCGATAGCTATCTTCAAGAAGTGCTTATGGAGTGGCATCTCGGGAAATAAAATTGTCTCTAGTAGCCCTGGAAGAATTTGTGTCTCCCCAAATTGCTTAAATGACTGGGCCGATGATCCCGAAGAAATGAATGCGAAAATTGTGGAAAATCTTTGGTGGCGATGGATTCAAGGGGGATTCAATTAATGGAAACATATTTGGACTTAAAAATATCGCCAGGAAAATTATAATATGTGCTATTGTAGATCTCTCCTTTCCTCAGATCAATGATATGGAACATGACCAATCAAAAATGTGGACCTCATTCCTAGATGCCTCTTTCTGAAATAAAAATGGTCTATATTCTTGCACCAACTCGCCCTCCCGATCAGAGCCGAAACTACAAGCCCTTAAAACTCTCCTTCGCATTCTAATTATATGTTGAGTTTCTCACTACTGGCCGGAAACTAAACCGACCAAGGCCGGAGGTGCTCAAAAACAAAGGTGGAATAGAAAGTGGAAATCTACAGAGAAGACTCTAACAACTCTCTCAACATCTTCAAAATGGTCGAATTTCACTCGCATATCCGAGAAAAATTAATATGGGGATACTAAATTTATAAAAATTAATCTCTTCAAGAAGCTTACCTCATAAAAAATAATTCCCTTGACAACACCAGAAGGAAAATATGGAACAAAATACGGAGAGGAAATTTTTTTCCAAAAGTGGCACACTTTCTCTCGGTTGCTGGGGGCATAAGAAGATCCTCACATAGGATATATTGTTGAAACAAGGATACTTGCGACCGTCTAGGTACCTCCTTTGTGAGAAAAATTAGGAGACAATGAAACACCTATTGAATGCCTCGCTCGATCGCTAAAGAATTATGGGAAACGATCACCACTCTTCTAGCCCATTCAATTCGTCACCCAGTGGATATCCTAGGAACTATCGAAGGATGGAAATATCATAGATTTAGAACCCCATTTCTAATATAGCATGGTGCTTTGACATGGCTTTACCCTCCGGAATGTGTGGAAAATTCATAATTGGGCTATCCGTCACTACTAGGCTCCTTCAATCTCCCTAATATGGATGCAATGTGAAAAAAATGAGGGAAACCATCCTTTCCGAAAAAATGGAACTCTAATGATTAGAAGGAAGATCTTCAGAAATTTTGATCCTTCTCCCTTAACCTTTCCTGTGTGATGATCCAATATTTTCAATTTCATCGCTATGTATATTCCCACAACATCTCCACGTATTCCTCAAAACCCGTATTTATTGCATTCAAATCAATTTTAGTGGTGGTTCAAAAGGAAATCTAGGCCCAACAAAATATGGTGGGGTGGTTCGAGACTCAGGTCACCTAATAGGGGTCTATATCGGATATTGTAGATACAATACAAAGAATGGTGTGTAACTCAAAACGTTGGAAAATAGGCTAGTTTTAGCTCCGTAACAATGGGGCAGAAGGATCTACATTGTGCATGATTCCAAACAAACCATACAACTAACAAAAAATATTATCAATAGCTCTACAAATTCTAAAATTTCCCAAAGTTAGTGCTTCGGAAGCCCAACTTGAGAGGATAAAACACCTCCCGGAAAAATTCGAGTATGCATCTACTCGTACATGTTCTCCCCGGATGAAACAAAGTTGCATATTGTCTTTCCAATTGTATTCTACGAACCCCCATAGAGTATTCACCACCTCTTGGTGAGAAGTAAATAGTATGCGTACTGGGACCCAAGAGTATTTTAGGCAACCCAAGACCTCCCCGGATGTAACACTTTCCGTCTCGATGGGGTGTAAAACATGACCATCGTTGGGATATGAATTGATTTCGTAGCATGTATGGCCTCTATGCATGCCATTAAGACTCCATGATGAGACGATCTTGATGTAAATGCCTATGTGAGGACAACATGCTCGCACGATATGTTGTTAAATACTGATGTGAAGAAGGAAATTATTCATCAAACATTTCAAGAGATGAATTTGGGTCAGGTATAGGGTATTGGTGCTTAGTTTTTGAATTCCTTGCCGAGGTCAAGGCCATGTGTGAGAAAAGGGTAGTCATTTGGGATAGCTTAGGGTGGTGTGACATGGAGGTCCACGAATTTCTATGGGGCCTTGAAACACATGTTATCATTGAGTCTCTCTTTGCCTTCCCACCTCGAATCTCTCGCTCGTGGGGTGAAGTTTTTTTGTCGTTGATCGAGATGTGTATGGTTCTTGAGTTAATTCACTTATATGTTTCAATTTTTGTTTCAAGCATCGTGGTGCCTTGGCAAGCTTTTGTAATTGGGCTCACCTCAAAGGCATTTTTTTGTGGTTCTCTATTCTTTTATGTACTCAAAGAGAAGGGTTGGTTCTCAAACTCGGCTATGCCCCTTTAGGAACATGAAAGCGGGCCTCAAAGTGAGGAGATAGACTAGTGAGGGGAAGAGGCTGTTTTACAACTCAGCTTTGGGTGTGGGAGGAAAGCATCTCGTTTTGTCAGGCTCGGGACTACAACTTTGTTTCATCCACCAGGGTTTTCACGATTGGTTTTATGTTACTATGTTATATCTCCGAGGTGGCCTTTTGTGCTGTGGCCGACTATCAATATCTACAATTTTTGTGTATTTAGACTTCCAACCTCTTCCATCCCTCGAGAAGCTATGACTCGATATCATGTCGTGTCAAAGGGGATGACCACAGCCAGGGAGGTTGAACCACCGCCATGCTTAGTGGCCTCTGAATCGGGAAACTAGTCACCCACAGAGACTTCGATACGAGAAACAAAGAAATCAACCACCATCTCTCCAAATTTCATTCCTCGGGGCCATATGATAGCCCTAGCCATACTCGAACCATCAGGTCTCACTTATGAAATGTCCACTTTAACATGGAAATCTTGGTAGAACACACATATGATGATCACAACAAGCCAGGCAAGATATATCAACAACATCTAAAAGAGGAGTCGAATGAAATCCTAAAGGCAAATGGAAACCCTTCGACACTAACATCAACGCACCAAATACCACCTCTCGAAACCTTGAAGTGAGGGTGGACCTATATTGATTTTCACATCCATGAACATGTGGGTTACTTTGCAACTTTTCCCCGTCATTCCCCCAAATTGAAATGTTCCTTTTCAAAACCGCTCATGAATCCAAAGAAATGAGAATCCTTTTTCAAAAACATTACCAATCAACAACCGGGTTCTATTCCCGTAGATTGAATGTAGGGGAATCATTGGATATGTCACCTTTGGAAAGAGGTGAGATCCGCAGGCTATTTTTCCCCATACAAACTCGCCCTTATAGAACTTTTTCGAAGCGTAGTATCCCAAGAGGGATTTCGGAAGATTACATGCTTGAAAAATGTATTTTCAAGAATTTATGCCATAAAGAGCTCATACCAGCCTTTGGATTCCTTATATCAGTATCTAAGACCTAAATCCAAGAGGAGGCTTCAAAAATCACTCTGTGTGGGTTAAACAGATCTCCCACACCTAGTTGCCTTGAAAATCGCTAAAATAAGGACTACAAGAATATGGAAACTGTATAATGGTCATAAATTGAATAATAAGATTTTAAAACAATTTAATAGACATAAATACAAACATCTCAAACTACGAAGAAAGAAATATGTTCAATCCCTTCATCCAATAGTGGGAAAAGTGAGGATTTATGCACTAAAATGGATGTAATAGGAAATATGCGTAAGAATAAGGGAAATAGCCTGGGGATATGTTAACTAGGGTTATATGGAACCTCCATGAAAATTTCAGCTCAAAAAATGCTTTTCATGTTAAATAATTCTTCCTTCCCCGACTAGTCAAGAAAACCTTCGATTCCTCATGACCTCAAGTATACAAATTGGATTGAAGCTTCACAGCAATGTGATTTTATTAAGGGGTTAGTTATTTTATGCATCAATATCATTTTTCAAGTTCATAATAGGAATCATATGGATTATACTAAGAAAAACAAGCATTTTCATTAATTTTAAAACCCCGCAATAAGATGCCGCAACACATTAAAAAGACTACATGACTCATGGCAACATTATTTTCTGGGCTGAAGCAAGGTTTCATTAATCTTTTTAAAATATGAATCATATAATTATATAAAAATATATATCTAATACAGAAATAAGTACAACAAATGTCAGACTCATACATTCCCCTCAAGCCAGGCAAAAACAAGAAATGCCGAAGTAGATCCGATCTAAAATTGCATATCCGTTGCACGATTTAGAAATTTCTGAATAATAACATGTTACAAGTATATCATATCTGAAAATAACATGTATTGGATGGAAAATCTACGGATCAAAGACAAAGGAGAGGAAGAATCCTAACACCGAGATCTCTCCTCCAAAATATCGACAAAACACCCAAGCACTCGTAGATCTACAAATAATGTAGTTTAGGGGAAAAACTACACCGCCTTTTCTAGAATGGGTTTGGCTTGATGCCAAGATGTAGAGATCAAGCCCAATGAGTCTAAAACTAGCTATTTCAATGGAATAAATGATTTTCCTAAAGGACAAGGGGTTCTAGAACTCCCTGTATCCGGGAGAGATCTAGTCTCCACTTGTTGCAACTCTCATGAAAAATTCAGCCCTAAATAGGACCGTGTTGTAGATGCAAGATGAAGCTTGGCCAAAATGCCGGATAGTGGAGAAATGTAACACAATCTCCTCCAAAGAGCTACTCCATGAAGGAGAGAGGGTTCCTAAACAAGAAACCCTCTTCCCTTGGCTGGGGAACACCAAGAGAACTCGAGTTGCCAAAGCAACCTCACCAAATGTTTTCAACAACCTTTGCTTGTTTATCTCCTCCTTTTATAATATTGAGCTCAAAAACCCTAAACCATTTCATCAGTTTAGCCCTTTAAAATTTCGAAGTCTTTCTGTGAATTGCATAGTATAAGATGCCTCTGTGATTTAGCCCCTTTCACACTTGCAAGATTTAATTTAAATAGGCCATATATGTTTCTCGTTCACATAGGCATTGATTTATTATTAGTTTTCAGAGTTTTGCATGTCTTCCTTCACAAATTATTGATTAATCATGAAATACAAAATAATGAAGGCAAAATTAATGTTCCAATTAGTCAAGCTAATTTAGGAACACATGTACTATTCCAAATGTTGCTTGTCCTCACAACCTGCAGTAAGGGTGCCGCAAAAATTTCCCTTCTTCTTGTGGCCTCCTCATCTATTAGTCTCTACCATTGCTCAATCTTCTAACAGTTTTTTCTTCCAATGGTCCTCCCTAAATATGCAAGTTGGAATTTGGTGAATAAACCCAAGGGCTCTCATCATGAAGAAATGGAATGTTGTTTGTGGAAATCCTCTTGCCGATCCATGGCCTCTCAAGATAGAAGTGATGAAAATCATGGGGATTTTCATGATCATGAAAGACTCCCATCTCCATGCTATCATCCAAATGAAGTGGATCACCTCAAACTTGGCAATCCATAGAAGAACTCCTCCTAATACATATGAGAGGAATGTTACCAACAAACATATGGCTCACTTACAAAGAGGCAAGTGATCTATCATAGTGGCCATAAAATCTCATGCTTCCATGGAAGCATGCAATTTAAAAAGAATGGAGGGCCCTTCCCCAAGGACACACAACCAAAGTAATCTCCTTTCCAACCATGTTCCCAAGAGTAAGAAAATTTTTAACATAAGAAATCAGTTTATTAGAATCATGCTAGCTTCCATGTATGATAAATGAGAAGAGAGGTGTCTTCATGTGCAACCAAATGCTAGCTCACCCCTCACCTGGCCATGTATAGAAAGTGTCAAGTGTCCTCCCCAACACTTGCTTGTCGCTCATCCTTCTTTCATGCTTAGAGAAGGCATAAAAGTTGGTGTAAAAGAATCACACCATGGAAAGAGCATCTCCCCCTCCAAGGTTCTTCAAAGGATGATCATCATCATCATAGCTCATGGCCTCAAGTCACCCATGAAGCCCATCATAAATAGTGCTCCCTCTGGAGCAAAGCTCTGCAAATGAATGTCGAAAAATACAAGTATACATCATGAGATCCAAAGCAATATAATATTCATTATATGCTTGTTCAATACGCAAGGCTACTCATGGGTGAGCCTCCTCTCATACTTCAATGAATAAGGAGGTGTAGATGATAATTCTTCCCAAGAGCTATGTTCCTCCTCATCTAAAAATTGTCCCATGCACTCCTCCATATAATTGTGTACCTCCTTCGACATACTTCGATGCCAAGTTCACATGTTAAAGCCCCATAAAATTCCCTTTTGCTTCTCCCCGTGCCTGATCTCGCCCCAAGACAAGATCATGATGTCAAGTCAAATCCCTTGGAAATTTCTTACCTTCATACTTCCTCAATTTAATGCCCCCGCATGCAAGAGTATTAAGAGCCTCTTGCCATGTTCAGAATCTCCTCTATCAATCGTAAAATAATGAGTTGTTCCAAAGGCTTGGATGTGCCATGTTCCCTCATACCCATACCATCATAGATTTTTGTTTCTTCATTTCTCAACACAAACATGAATGAATGGAAAATAACAATGTTTTATTCAAAATCGCATACCTCTTTTCTGAATTCATGGAAGATACTATGCACCGTGATTTCTTCTCTCTCAAGGCTCCTCTCTAGGCCAAGTGTTTGGTCAATTTAGTGTGTCCTAAATTGCCGCATTTAATTATTAATCCGGGATTCGTAAGCCGATGAAGTGCCGCACTATATGTGCAAGATAACCTATTTCTTAACTTTTTGTCGTTTTTGGTTTTCTAAGATGAAATGGAAATTCTAAAATGAAAACAAGTATGGTTATGTTTTTTTAAGGAAATGATATCTCCTATAATGATTTACCAACTTGAAACTTAAAAAGGAATTTGAAAATTACAATGACAAAACTTCAAAGGAAATGAAAATGTGTAAGCCGCTGAAATGAAAGAGGTCGCTAGTCTAATGAACTAAAACAAGGAACTAGTGAGCATGAAACCAAAACTATTCTTGATGCTGTATAAACACAAAAGAAACTATGTCAAAGAAATCCAAAAGTTGCAATAAATTAAATCTAAATCAACTTACATCAACTTGTCTTCCGATGCCTCATCATTAGTCCAACCTATGATTTTCGGAAGTAACCAGGAACAACTTGAGTAATCGATATCTAACTTCAAGTAGAATAAAAGTAAACTAATATCAAATCATACATTCGATAATTCAATCCCTCACCATCGATTCAAATGTATTTTCGGAGGTAATCAAGATGTCATGCACAATTTAATATATCTAAATTTGCATAAATGAAACTAATACCAAACCATACATTCATAATTCAATCCCTCACCATCAAATTCAAACTCGTGGCTTTCGTAGGCAATCGAAGATGTCATGCACAATTTAATATATCTAAATTTGTAGAAAGGAAACTAATACCAAACTACACATTTCATAATACAATCCTCACCACTGGGCCCACTGGTGGGTTTAGGCAATCGAAGATGTTATGAGCGCTTTAATATATCTAAATTTAACTACCTACAAATGAGCAAAACTCGAATTAAACAAAGCGCATCAAATTAAATAAACTAAGAAAAACAAATTAGCAAGAACAATGTTAATTCCATGTCATTAGTCAAAAAGCTATGAAAATTCCCGGCCGCCTATCTATAACCCAACACGAACACCGACCGTTGATTAATAACATAAAACATAAAAGCATGTATGAAATGAAAGCATGCAAGATTATAAACATAAATGAAGCATATATACCATGAAAGATGCAACATATAAACATGTGAATGGATTATGCAGCACAATTAACTTTAAAGAAATAAAACAAGAACTATACACTAATGCACAAAACCTTTAGCCGAGTGGGCCCTCACACCACTTGGCAAATAATTCCTCAAGTACGAATTAAGTCCGGAAACGTAGTCTTCATTAAAATGCAAGCCAAGTAACAAGAAGGGGTGGCATACTAGGTATGCAGTAATTACATTACAGAGAAGACTAATAAAAGATAACAGACTAATCGAGACTAACTCCATATGCGTATGCAAACGCGTTATTTATAACAAGAGAAACATAACTAATTCCTAAAGTTTATGGCTGGTGGAGAACACGTAGAATTAATACGTCCACTAGATCTAGGATCATGGCTGCAGGAAAGTAAATCCATGAGGAGTGGATGCTTGAATTCGGCTATGGAGCCATGTACAAGATGTCGACTTGTCCTCCGCAACTCGTAAATGGCCATATGAACCTTCACGGGACACGAAACAGAGTCCCCACACCGTGAGACTCTATGGTTGACTTCCATTTGGACGCCTTT
Source organism: Pinus albicaulis (assembly GCA_034641835.2). Classification (NCBI taxonomy): domain Eukaryota; kingdom Viridiplantae; phylum Streptophyta; class Pinopsida; order Pinales; family Pinaceae; genus Pinus; species Pinus albicaulis. Next base: position 729,776,198 of record CM076582.1, on the reverse strand, counting down.
GACCGGCAGCTCTCTTTAGATGAGTTTTCTCAAACCAATAGGACATGAACCATGTCCTCATCATTTCGACTTGCCCATGTGGCCCGTTTTTCCTATAGACACCGTAACATAGAGTTTCACAAAATGAAGTCATGAAAGTTAGTAAATGTACCGCGAAAGTGGCAAGATTCCGTGCCTAAATGAACAAAATCTAAATCAAACAAAGCCAGGACACAAAAATATAGTTAAAAACCATGTTAGATGCTCTTTTGCAATTAACATACAATGATATCGACAACTTGGGAGGTTTAGGTGAGTGAAAAAGGTATAGAAAAGTGTATGGAAAAGATGTAGAATTGAGACTCAACATACCCCCACCGTGAAGGTGTTGCATGTCCCTTACGCAACCAAAATTTTGATAATCCTTCCTCGCTCATATGCCTCGACACTTCACCAAAGACGTCTAATCCTCTCCTCCTCTTCCTTGGTGCCGCCAACATTCGGGTTTCTTCATTAAGCACCTAAATTTGATATTAACCGTTGCCTCCTCGCTTCAACTTCTCGGCATTTTTCAATTTCTTGTTCTTCTTCCGCCATATTCCCGCATGTAGCATGGTATTATCATGAATGATTTTGTCCGGCTTGCCTTGTTCCCTTCAATGTCTCATTTTCATTTTTGATGTGCCTATTTAAAAGCTCTAGCTCAAAGATTTCATGTTTTAGTGATTGGACTAAATCATCCTGTACTGTATGAGGCTGAATGGACGAAGTACTGGGACCTGTAGCTGCCTTTTCCAAAGATTCTATATAGTCATATACTTCCTGCTGCTTGGGGTCTATATCAGGTGTCATTTTTATTGGGCTGTCCCCAAAATGCCGTGAAGGAGAGTTATCTTCAAAATATGGCTGAGAAGGGCTCACATCAACATCTTGCTGAGAATGGGATGGACTATGTTCAATGTCTGACTGAGAATGAAATGAACCAGGTTCACTAACTGACTGAGATGGACTATGGTCAGCTGGGGACTGTTCAGATGTCTCCTCTCCTAAATCAATGAAATGAGGACCCTTAATTTGCGTTTTCCTCAATTTCCCCTTAAGTCTGCTGCTTCTTCTCACACGTTGTGGTACACTATCCTTTTGTTTTTGTTTTCCTTTCTCTGTCTTCTTGGCCATAGATGACTGTTTTTGAAGATAAACTAATCTTTCAGATAACACTTGATGATCTTCTTCTTCAGAAGAAGGAGTTTGATGTATAGCCTCAATAGTTTTCCTCTCTTTTGGTGTTATTGGCTTCTTACCCTTGATTTCTTTCTTCTTCCTCTTTGACAGTCTCTCTTCCCTATCAGTTCTTTCAATTGTAGTAGTAGGAGTATTTTGAATTTCATCAATTGTTCTTTTTCTCCTACTTCTTCTTGTTGTGCTACCCTCAGGAATTTCTTGAGTAGGAGTAATTTGAGTTTCATCATTTATTCTTTTTCTTCTACTCCTTCTTGTTGTACTACCTTCAGGAATTTCCTGAGGTTCCTCAAAGAAATTTCTAACCAAAAATTGTTCCCATGTGTCTTTCTTCTCCTTTAACTCTTTTTTCAATCAAAATTTTTACAAGACCGTGGTGATATAGATGTGGTTCTACATCTCCTAAATGCTTCTGAACAGTCACAGACATTTTCTTCAAACTATTGAATAGAAAATATGGGAGATTGAGAGTTTTATTATCTAGAAAATTCATCAACAACCTGGTATGGTACATATACATGGACCCAAAACGGCCTTCACATGTAATGAATTTCTGAACAACTAGCAGCAAAGTAGCCCATTCCTCTTTCAATGCATGAACAGGAATTCCTCTTTTAAAAACAGTTATGTCCATACCTTGGTTTCGTAAGATTGTTCTCTAGGCTTCATCACTGATGCTTTTATTCTTAAACCAACGCTCACCCTCTTGAAGAAGTTCTGTGGCAGATGCTATAGATGCTTCATTGACCGCAAACTTAAGGTCTCCAATCTCTACTTCCAAGCCATTAAACGACCTTGCGAATGCCTTTGTCACTTCTTTATGATAACCTCTGAATTTCTGGATAAACTGCAGCCAATTTTCTTTCTTCAATATATCCCTTACTTGCGGATATCCCTCCATAAACTTAGGTCCTTCCGGTTCTGCTCTTAGCAATTTACCCATTTTTCTTTCTGCTCTTCACAAATTTTCCTGCGTGAGGGTTCAATGGAAATAGAACGGCTGAATGCACAGAGATGAGCACAATGACTGTGGGTAAATGTCAGAGAGTGGTATATAGACTATAGCGTAGTAGAGAACGAAATGGAGTGAACAGAACAGAGAGGGGTTTTCGTGAGCACAACAGAGATACGGCTGTGAGGTTAACAGAGTATAACACATCCGGCAGTGTTTTGAATTTTGGTGGCTGCACAATAAATATGAGCACGTTTAAACAACGACTATAGATTTATGCGGCTGTAAGAGTCCATGGTCAAATCAATTACGTCTCATTGTCACCGGTGGAATATTGGAACATGAGTGAAGATCGGGGGTTTAATGATGGAACTGTTTGAGAATGAATGCGAGAGGATAATATGGAGATCGTGAAAGGTTATGGAATTGTCAATATAATCATTGCACATAATGGATGGAGCTTATGGTTCATAACTATATAAAAATGTGTTTTCAATGCTATTTGAAATAAATTTTACTCATACCTTTGGAATCTTTGCCTTTTCCCTTGGTCTTCAACTAGTTACTCTTTATTGGTGTCTTGAATGCTCCATGTCTTCATTTTTGATCCTCTCACCTGCATTTTATTTCATGATTATGGAAATAACATCTGGCTGTACATTCTTTTGAAAACAGAGTTGTAGCTGTGGAATCTGCTTCTGGCTGTGGAAACTGGAGTCAGCTGCGGAAACTGACACAACTATTATTTGGATGAATGGAGATGAACAGATGACAAATGACCAGATGGAAATGGTCATGAAAAAGAATTTTATTGATGAAATGGAATAAAATGAAGTGAAATGGAGTGAAATGAAGTGAAATGAAATGGAATGAAGTGGAATGAAATGGAGTGGGTGGTCACAAAACTTGTGAAATGAAAGAGAGATTTTTTTTTTTTGGAAAATATAAGGTGTCAGGTGTTCCTGATTTTCACCCAATATTTTCTGTATAAGACTGCCAATCAGTGATTGGTTTTCAGGCTTATACAAAATATATATATATATATATATATTTAATTTTATTTTTTTTAACTGAAAAGAACAAAAGCTAGGTTGGTGGAGAAGAAGAATTCTTCTGTACCAGCCTGATTGCAGAACTTTCTTGAAACATTTTGACAAAATCCTCTTTTGAGAGTGGCTTATGATAAACTTTCAATCTATGGCCATTCACAATAAGAGGAGTTTGAAACTCATCAATGGTCTTGATTCTTACCGCTCCATTGCTAAAGATCTTGTCAATCTCATATGGCCCAAGCCAATGGGTCTGAAATTTTCCTTGAAAATCTTTAAACTTGGAATCAAATAACAATGCCCAATCTCCTTCTTGAAACTTCTTCTCTTTGATGTACTTGTCATGCCATTTAGCTCTTTGATATTGAACTAGATCGGTTCTTAAAATTGCTTCTTGTCTGATCTCATCTAGCTCATTCAACTGCTCCATTCTATGCTTTTGGGCTTCTGATAAGTCCATCCCCAACTGAACTGCTATCTTGAAGGTCTTGACTTGGAACTCAATGGGGAGCAAAACTTCTTTCCCATAAACAAGTTCATAGGGAGAATGTCTTGTTGTATTTCTCCATGTAGTTCTGTAGGCCCACAAGGCTTCAGGAAGCCTTTCTGCCCAATCTCTTCTATGTAGATGAACAGTTTTGGTGATGATACTTTCAAGAACTTTGTTTGTGGACTCCACTTGACCATTTGCTTGCGGATGGTAAGGAGTAGATCTTATGTGCTTGATTTTGTATTCTTCCATCAACTTCTCCACCAAGTTGGATGTAAATTGGCTCCCCTGATCTGTCACAATTTCTCTTGGAACACCAAAGCGAGTAAAAATATCCTCATAAAGAAAATGAACAACTGAATTTTCAGTAGCAGATACTAATGCTTTAGCTTCTACCCATTTAGTAACATAATCAGTACAAACCAATATATAATTCTTTTGCTTAGATGGTGGATTAATAGGTCCAATGAAATCTAAAGCCCATTTTTCAAAGGGTTCAATGAGTACCTGTGTTTGCAATGGCATTTCATTTGAAAGGTTAGGTTTCCCTACTCTTTGGCAGCTATCACACCTTTTGACATATTGTTTTGCATCTTTGAAGAGAGAAGGCCAATAATATCCCAAGGAAAGGATTTTATAGGCCGTCCTTTTGTCCGCAAAGTGTCCGCCGCATGGTTCATCATGACATGCCTTAAGAATATCGGGCATTTCATCTTCCCTGACACATCTTCTGATCACAAGATCTGGCCCTGTTTTAAACAATTCGTTAGAAATCCATGAATATTTTGAACTCTCCTGAATAATTTTTCGTTTTTTCACTTGGAAATAAATGTGAAGGCAGTTTCCCTGTAACCAAATAGTTAGCAATATCTGCATACCAAGGAGTCTTAATAGTTACTGCAAACAAGTATTCATCGGGAAACTTATCCTCTACAGGAGAATCTTCTTTAGTATTCTGAATCCTAGACAAGAAATCAGCTACTGTATTTTGTTTTCCTGGTCTATCCAACACAGTAATATTGAATTCTTGCAAAAGTAAAAGCCATCTTGTCACTCTACCATTAGTAATAGGTTTGTTCATTAAATATCTAATTGCAGAATGGTCAGTATGAATAAAATTTTCATAGCCTGTTATGTAATGTCTAAACTTATTAATTGCATGAACAACAACTAAAAACTCTTTTTCAGTCACAGTATAGTTCAACTCTGTGGGAGTCAAATTTTTATTGGTATAATAAATGGCATAAGGAACTAAATCTTTTTGACCCAACACAGCTCCTAGAGCTGTATCTGAAGCATCCGTAGAAATATGGAAAGGGAGTTTCCAATTTGGTCCTCTCAAGATAGGTGCTTCGGATATTCTTGTTTTCAAAGTTTCAAAAGCTGATTGACAATCAGGATCCCATTTAAATTCACAGTCTTTTGTAAGCAATTTGAAGAGTGGAGATGCTATTTTAGTGAAGTTTTCTATAAATCTTCTATAGTAACCGGTAAATCCTAGAAAACTTCTAACATCTCTTTGACAATTTGGAATAGGCAACTTGGAGATGACTTCAACTTTTGATCTATCAACCTTAATCCCATCTCCTGAAATATGATGTCCTAAAACAATCCCTTCAGTAAACATCATAAAGAATTTTTCATGGCTTAATGAAAGGTTTGTATCTTTACATCTTATAAGAACTTTTTCCAAATTTTCTAATGCCTCTTCAAATGAATTACCATAAACTGTAAAATCATCCATATAAACCTCTACACAATCATGGATTAGATCAGCAAAAATTCCTAGTACTGCTCTTTGGAATGTTGCAGGTGCATTACATAACCCAAAAGGAAGCACTCGGTAGGAAAAAGTTACCCATGGACAAGTAAATGTGGTCTTATCTTGATCTTCAGGTGCTACCTGAATTTGATTATAGCCACTAAAACCATCCAAAAATGAAAAGTACTTTTTACCTGCTAATGTATCTAATACCTGATCAATAAAAGGCAAAGGAAAGTGATCCTTCAAAGTTTCTTTGTTCAATTCCTGTAATCAATGCATACCCTCCATTTACCATTCTTTTTAGGTACTATAACCAAAGGAGAAACCCATCGGCTATCTGAAATTGGATAAATGAAGTTTACATTGAGAAGTTTTGGAGCTCTTCTTTCACTATCTCCATAAGATTTGGATTCATCCTTCTTTGAGGTTGTCTGATTGGTCTACTGTTTTCCTCAATATAGATATGATGGATGCAAGTCTTAGGATCAATACCTTTCATGTCGGTATACTCCCATGCAAATGCAGTAGAATGTTTTTGCAAGATTTTGGTTAGTTCTTCTTGTTGTGACTTTTCCAACTGTTTGTTAATATTCAATGTTTTTTCTGGAAAAATCTCAATGGTAGAACTACCAAACTCTTCCATAGAGTAAAGAGACATTTGTCTTGATGATAAATATTCTATGTCAGATTCCAACTAAAATTGTGTGGGGTCATATTCTGAAGATGTCTCAAAATTTTCTAATGTGTTTAGAATTTGACTATCCTCACTAATTTCAGAAATGGTAAAGACAGGTTGTATAGTGTCCTCATCATCAACCCATTCATTGTCTCCTACTTCTGTGATTGCTCTTGCTGGAGGATACAAATTGAATTTCTTTGTCAAATTACCATTAGAAATGTACATGTCCCCAGATCTACAACTAATAAAAACATCAGTTGTGGCTAGCCAAGGTCTTCCTAAGATAAGTGGATGCCCTCCTAGATTACTCTTGGGAGTCAAAATCATAAAATCTACTGGATATTCCCAAGAATCTAAGGAGACTGAAATATCTTCCAATACACCATCTAGTTTAATAATTGATCGATTTGCAAGTTGCAGTAAAGTAGGTGTAAAAAGAAGGTTAGGAAGTTTTAGCTGGTCCATAGTCTGTCTACTCATAATGTTGATAGCAGCCCCTAAGTCAATCAATGTGTTTGGAATTTCTATCCCATTTATATGTGTCTTGACGATTGGACTTCCTGGATCTACATACTTCTGCATGGTAATTTTTCCCATCATAATATCTGCAATCTTTCCTACCAAGTGGATTCTTCTTGTGTCTTTTAGTTTCCTTCCTGGTCTTTTGAAACTCAACTCCTTTATTGTTTTTTCTAGAATAGGAATCTCTCGAATGGATTGTAGCAAGGGAATCTTGATACAAACATTCTTCAATTCATCTAGAAAATCATAGTTAGGCAACAAGATTTGTTTTTCCACCCCCTTGTCAATTTGTAGTCTTTCGGGAAAAGGAGGTGTAGATAAAGATGCAGGTTGCTCAACTATAGGAGTTGTGGGTGTTGACTTTTCTTTTTCTTTTTGAATGTTTGAATTTTGAAGAGATTCTTCCTCAGAACCCTTATTGACTTGAAGAGAGTCCTCCTCAGAGGTATATTACTCTTGAATATCTATAGAAGGTTTTTCTAAAACTCTACCAAATCTGAGTTGTACATCGTTGAGAGGAACAATCATATAGGTAGGAAATTGTTGTCCTTCTACCATGTAAGTATTCTGAGGATTCTTATTATTAGGATTTGGCAATGGCTGAGCTGGAAGTTGACTTGTCTTTTGTTGGTATGGAAGCATGAGTTGAGGATTTGGATCTTGTTAAGAAGGTTGTTGTTGCGGAAATGGCAATGAAAGTTGTGGATTTGGGTTTGGAAGTTGTGGAGCTTGTTGATTTTGAAAAGATGGAGGATATTGATAAAATTGAGCAAATCTCCCATAAGGATTTTGCATCCCTTGTACCCATGGCTGATATGGATTTTGATGTTGGGGCCAAGGTTGTTGCCAAGGATTCCAATTTGGTGGGTTTTGAAGATTCATAGGGTTGTTAAACCCTTGAGTTTGTTGTCCCTGCCAAGGTCTCCTTGCAACAAAACAGAGAGATTCTACTGAATTTGGGTCTTCTTGAAAGACAACTTTGAGTCCAGGAATTGAAGGAAAATCCTTGATCTCATGATTCTCTGAGAAAATCATACATGTTTCTACAACTTTTGCATCCAAGGGACATTCCCTTAAAGCATGTTTCTTCCTACATTTCGGACAAAATATGGCTAAGGCATCTGTTTCTGCTTTCTGCTTGTTTTGGATTTTAAGGGTGTCTAGTTGTTCACTAAGGCTCCCTAAGATATCAGTTTTGAACTCATCAAACATATTACCAATCTCTGCCCTACTTACTGATCCAGTTGCAGATTTGTTAGCCCTAATAAGAGAAGGATCCCTAGGCCCTTTTCCTGTTTTAGATTTTCCTCTTGAGAGATGGACACATAGTTATGTTATGTCACGAAGTGGAGTTGAGAAATGTCTCCTTTCCCCATCATGTTTAAAATATCTATCCATTCATCTCTAATGGCTTTTAATATGAGGGCTTTCAAGGTTTCATCATCTAAGTTGCTCATCTTTGCTCTTTTCAAGTTGTATTGAAATCTTTCAAGTAAGTCTTCCAAATTTTCATCTTATTTTTGCATCATTTTGAATACCTCATCCTTGTGATTGGTGGGCATACAATAGTCCAAGTATCTATCCAAAAATGTTTGTTTCATATCATTCCAAGTCCTGATAGATTGAGTGGCTAATCCCATGAACCATTTCAAAGCAGATCCCTTCAATGTTGAAGGAAACGGTTTGAGTTTTTGAGAATCTTCCATATAGTCATAAGTTCGGCACACTACTTCAAACTCAAACAGAAATGTTTCAGGATCCTCACTTCGCAATCCATAAAAATTAGGGAGAACAGATGGTGAGATATTTTTCATTGTTGCATGAGTTTCCTCATCAACTATAGGGAATCCAAACAAGTTGTCTCCTTCCTTATTTCTACCATTATTTCCTTCACCATTGTTGTCTCCATTGTTTCCTCCTCTTCTACCTCTACCTCTACCTCCATCTATTACTTCCTCTGCCATGATAGTCTCTTTAGAGTCCTTAAAGTCCTCTAGTTCTTCTATCAAGGGAGGATGAGAGAGAGTCTCTTTGTTTTCTAAATGGGATTTAGTAGATGGTATAGGAGAATCCTCTAATTCAACTGCTCTTTGAATTCCAAAAATCTTAAGGCTAGGGGTAGATGGTGGTGAATCTGGTCTATGCCTTGAAGAAGATGGAGTTGTGAAAATCGAACTCTTGGCTTTAGCTATAAACCTTCCCCTAGAATCTCTTGCTCTATGCATGTCATTTTTTTTTTTTTTTTAAGTTGGGCTAATAATTCTCTTTCTGATCTTCCAGGTCACACTAGGTGCAAGAAGAGAGCATACTTAAGAAATTATCGAACCAATAACTCTCTTTTCTGATCCTCCAGATCACACTAAGTGCAAGAGGAGAGCATACTTCAAGAAGTTATCAAGTTTTCCCTTCTTTTATGATTTTGTGTGTTTTTTTTTTAAAGAAATTGGCTACCTAGTTACACTTCCCCGGCAACGACGCCAAAATGTTTGGTCAATTTAGTGTGTCCTAAATTGCTGCATTTAATTTGTCAATCCGGGATTCGTAAGTTGATGAAGTGCGGCGCACTATATGTGCAAGATAACCTATTTCTTAACTTTTTGTCGTTTTTGGTTTTCTAAGGTGAGATGGAAATTCTAAAATAAAAGCAAGTATGGTTATGTTTGTTCAAGGAAATGATATCCTCTATAATGATTTACCAACTTGAAACTTAAAAAGGAATTTGAAACTTACAATGAAAAAACTTGAAAGGAAATGAAAATATGCTGCTGAAATGAAAAGGTGCTGCTAGTCTAATGAATCAAAACAGTGAACTAGTGAGCATGAAACCAAACTATTCTTGCTGTTGTCTAAACACAAAATAAATTATGTTGAAAGAAATCCAAAAGTTGCAATAAAGTAAATCTAAATCAATTTACATCAACTTGTCTTCTGATCCCTCATCATTAGTCCAGCTATGATTTTCGGAAGTAACCATAAACAACTTGAGTAACTGATATCTAACTTACAGAAAGTAAACTAATATCAAACCATACATTCATAATTCAATCCCTCACCATCAGTCCAGCTGTGGCTTTCGGAGGTAACTGAAGATGTCATGCACAATTTAATATTTCTAACTTGCAAAAAGGAAACTAATACCAAACTACACATTTCATAATACAATCCCTCACCATCAGTCCAGCTGTGGCTTTCGGAGGCAACTGAAGATGTTATGAGCAGTTTAATATATGTAAATTTGCAGAAAGGAAACTAATATCAAACTACACATTTCATAATACAATCCCTCACCATCGGTCCATTATGGCTTTAGAACAGCTGTTTGAGAATTGAGAAAGCGATTTAATATATCTAAATTTAACTACTGAAGCAAAATGAGCAAAACTGAATTAAACAAAGCAGTACTGAAATTAAACAGAAACTAAGAAAAGCAAATTAACAACATAACAATGTTAATTCCATGTCATTAGTCAAAAATTTATGCAAATGCTTGGGCTGCCTATCTATAACCTGAAACAAGAACACTGATCAGTGATTAATAACATAAAACATGAAAGACAGAAGTGAAATGGAAAGCATGAAAGTTTATCAACAGAAATGAAGCATATATACCATGAAAGATGCAATGTATAAACATGTGAATGGATTATGGCACAATGAGCTTTAAAGAAATAAAATAAGAACTATACAATAATGCACATAACCTTGGCAAGTGCAGGGGCCCTCTACACCAGCCTTGGCAACAATCTTCAAGTACGAATTATGTTGGAAAACAGAGTCTTCTTATATTAAAATGTAGTCATAACAGTAAGGTAGTATTACGGCACAAAGGCAGCGTAATTACATTACAGAGCAGACTAATAAAATATAACAGAGACTAACTTAGACTAACTCCATATGCGTATGCAAACGCGTTATTTATAACAAAAGAAACATAACTAATTCCTAAAGTTTATGCTGGTGGAGAACACGTAGACCATTACATCCACGGATCTAGGATCATGGCCGTATTGAAAAGTAAATCTATGAGGAGTGGATGTTTGAATTCGGCTAAGGAGCCATGTACAGATGTTGATTTATCCTCCGCAATTCAGAAACGGCCATATGAACCTTCACGTGACACGAAACAGAGTCTTGTCACCGTGGGACTCTACGGTTGACTTCCATTTGGACGCCTTTGACCGCAGCTTCTTTAGATGAGTTTGCTCGAGCCAATAGGACACGAACCATGTCCACATCATTTCTGACTTGCCCATGTGGCTCGTTTTTCTTGTAGACACCTGTAACATAGAGTTTCACAAAATGGCTACGGAAAGTTGCAGCAGCTGCGGAAAGTGGCAAGATTCCGCAGCTAGATGAGAAAAATCTAAATCAAACAGCAGACACAAAAATATAATTAAAAACCATGTTAGATGCTCTTTTGCAATTAATATATAATGATATTGACAACTGGAGATAAGGGTAAGTGAAAGACATAAGAAAAAGTTGTTGTGGGAACCACGAGTTTGGGCCTCATTTGTACAACAACATATTTGCATTCTCGTTACAGTGAAGAGGGTAGGCCACGATCATACAACATCGCCGCGTCTGACACCACGATTGATACATTCTTCCGCTCGAGCCACCCCATTCTGGCGTGGGTTATGGGGTGTGATGAGCTCTCTCCAAATCCCTTCTGCGCTGCAGAACTCCTTGAATTCAGCCGAGATGAATTCACCACCGTTATCACTCCTTAGAGCAATCACCTTCTTCCCCGACTCCTTCTCGACCAGTGCTTTAAACTCACAGAACTTCGTGAATGTGTCGCTCTTCTTCTGCATGAAGAAGATCCAGCACTTTCGAGAGAAATCATCAACAAAGATCACATAATACCTGTGCTTTGCTGTCGAAGCAACTGAGAAAGGACCACACACGTCTGTGTGAACTCTCTCAAGGATCATCGTGGCATGACTATCCTTCTCGTGAAAGGTGGCTTTCACATACTTCCCTAAAGTACACCCTTTGCACTGATCTGACTGCGCAAGAGTGCCCTTAGGAAGCCCAGTAGAAATCTGCTGCAGAATCTTCAAAGCTCCATGGTGAAGGTGGCCCAATCTCCTGTGCCACAGTTCGCCCTCATCATCCCGGCTCACCACTTCTCCCGCTTTGCATGCCATAGTTGCGCAGCCATCTACCTGCAACTAATAAAGGTTCTTGGTTCGAACCCCTATCTTCCGGGTCTCTCCAGTAGTCTTACTGCGCAGGAAGGCTTTTCCTTCGCTGAAGACCACATCATACCCCTTATCCTCCAACATCACCATAGAGATCAAGTTCTTCTTCAATCCAGGTACATGCATGACATCCCTCCGTACAAAGGGTTTACCAAACTCCCTCTGAAAGGATATGGTACCGATACCAGTCGTACTGTATCTACCATCATCGCCCATCTCGATGTGCACACCCAAATATTTGTCCTCCAGATCTGAGAACAACTCCCGATCTCCCGTCATATGAAATGACGCACCGCTGTCCAAGAACCATACCGATCCCAGCACACTTGAAACCAAGCATACGATCAGTGAAAAGTCAAGCTCGAACTGTGAAGCCAAAGCTTCTCCATCTGCAGATCTTCCCGCTTGCTTGTTCTTCTTCTTCTTTGGACAATTGGTAGCATAATGTCCGTGATCATGGCAGCGAAAACACTTCACTTTCGCCATATCCTGCTTCTTGCCCTTTGCACCAGAATGAGAGGTTTTCTTACCCTTCCCTTTCTTTGCTTTGGCCACCAAAGCGCAGTTTTCTTCATCAGCTCCCTTTGATGAAGATCCATCTCGATTAGTCCTCCTTATCTCCTCCTGCATGAGATCCGCCCAAAGGCGCTCCCATCCCGGCAGCTTCTCCCGACCATTGACACTATCTTGATATGAGTGCCAAGCCTTCGGAAGACCAAGGAGAGCCAGGTCAACCATGTCCTCGTCTTTGACAGTCACCCCCACATTTTCTTCATCGGCTCCCTTTGATGAAGATCCATCTCGAGTAGTCCTCCTTATCTCCTCCTGCATGAGATACGCCCAAAGGCGCTCCCATCCCGGCAGCTTCTCCCGACCATTGACACTATCTTGATATGAGTGCCAAGCCTTCGGAAGACCAAGGAGAGCCAGGTCAACCATGTCCTCGTCTTCGACAGTCACCCCCACACTTCCCAGCTCATCTCTGCATTGAGTGAACTTCGTGAGGTATTTGGCGATATTGTCGCCTTTCTCCATCTTGATGTTCTTGAGCTTATCTTTGAGCGCCAGCTTCCTTTGGTCGCTCTTACTCTGGAATAGATCCGTCAAAGCTTTCCACATTAAATATGGAGAAGCCTTTCCATGCAGGCTGGATACAATATGATCCTTGACGCCCTCCAACAGGATCCTTCGAAATTTCGCCATCTTCTTTTGCCATGCATCGACTTCAGCAGGATCAGTGGGCTTTTGGACATCCGTATCTACGAACTCCTTCAGACCATTATCTTCTAATACTGCCTCCATGCGATCTTTCCATGCAACATAATTCGAACTGCCTTCAAGAGCATATTCGAGTCGCAAACCGTTGAAAGACATTTTCAACACTGGCACCAAGAAAACAAAACTGCTGCAAAATTTCGAATTCCACCTCAAAGCTCAACCGCTCTAGATCTGTGAGAACAAATTATTTCTAGCATAGAGATTGACTGCAAGGGGCATTTACCGGACCTTTCACTTTCCGAAGAAAGATGAATCCGGAGGCTACCTGGCCCGCATGCAGACTCTGTCTACCGAAATAAGTTTGTAATCACTGTGATGATCAATCTCTGCTTCAATAGCTCCGATACCATGTAGAAATTTTCTAAATAATGATTAATTATCCACCGAGACTATCCTGATCACATACAATTCGAATTTATATGCAACACATAATCTCTTCCACTCAGATCATCAAACATGCGGAAATAAAATCAAGCGATAACACATCAAATCATCATACACATTAACACGGTATGTATGGGGAAAGCTTATAGCTGAAAACCCCACAGCTATTGTGTATATTATAATGGAGAAATCATGTAACAAACTCAGTACAATACTCCTCACAAGTACTCGGTACTTTCTCATAAAGTTACACACAAACTAGCTCAGTTTTGAACAGGTTACTGGTTCAAAACTCACTGCCAATTGCCTTGCCTCTATTGCGCAATCCAGGCCTATCTATATAGAGATCCAAGGTTCGAATCTCCTTGGCTTGACAATGCAATCATCATGGGCAATTCCTCCAAGTGTGGTGCAAATCTCATGCACAACTGATGTCGCCACTGATAGCTAACTCCACCCTTTCATCTACCTCTTTCACTGGTCTCCACTGAACTGTCCATGCATTGTAGTGAAATGATGTGTTCTTGAGTTGAATAATGAGTTACTAATTAATGAATTAAATAATATTTAATTCACTCCACTCATAACTAATTGATTAGCTAGTTAAACTAATCTCAACCAGTTCAACTAAAATAAACAGAACACAACTCCACTAGCTGTCTCAGTAACTCCACCAAACTTCTGCCACTGAAGTCCTAACTGAAGTCAACCATGCATGTGCTCACCAAACCCTTGGGAATAGCGTAATTCCTCTGTCAGATGCATGAGCCACTTCCAAAGCTCGAACTGAAGTGCTCCAAGAGAGTAAACTGAAGTTTATAGTCCAAATATTATTAAGGGTAAATAATATTTGACTTCCCTATTTTAAGGAGAGGCAGTCTAAAAATAGACTTCGACCTATAGGTCCAAAAAATAGAGTCCCATCTATTTTTACCAACATGACCAATACTCCAAGAATAACATACTTCCATCCCCGGACCATGCTCCATATGTCTAAAAATAGACATAGTCTAAAAATAGATTTTGCGCCAGAATTTGCCTGCGGGCCCACTTAGTGAAGGCAACTTCATTTCACTAAGCTCCATCATCTTGCTACATTTTCAACAGTTTTTAAATCTCTCGCCATGGGGGAAGTCATTCTTTCCTGAGGGGGTTCTTGATGACGTAGGGTCATCTTTCTTGTTCGCTCCTTTGGTGCAACTGTGCTTTTCAT
>CM076582.1:729700742-729761341 GCA_034641835.2 Pinus albicaulis | reverse complement strand
GCGTATATCTGTCTCTGTTTATTAAACCTTCAAATATTAATAATATATTCTCCAAATATCAAATCTTTACAAGTTCTTCAATGCCATGTTCTCTTTATGTTGAAGTGAGCGAATGGAAGACGAAGAAAGAAAAAGATTTTAAATTGACATGCTGCTTAAAAATAGAATCTACCATTATAAAATCCTGAAGAAGTGAGTAACAATAAAGCTAAAATAGAGGAGCGCCCATTAAGGATGTTTAACTCTTAGATACACAAATATCAAGAGACCTGCAGCTCAAATCACTCTACTTTATTCACAGATATGGAAATGAAATGAAAAACCAAGAAAACTCTTCAACACAGATGGAATGATGGAAACTTGCAAAACTTTTCATTCATTCAATATTTTTTAGTACAAAATTAGCCTTCAAGGTCCAAAACTCAGAACCTTCTTCATTCTTTCAATTGTCTTTAAATACAATATGATCAAAATGGTTTCCAGTAATGAAACCGATTCTAACTAACTCTAACTGCTTAACTGCTCACCTAGTGGAGGTACATGCCTCGTAAAGTTCTATTACATTTACATGACTTCATTTAAAACATGATAAAATGTGATAATCCATAATCTAAGGGAGCTGATGCTCCTGAAATATTGGCTGTCTCAATGACTATTGGTGGCTGAACGGCTACTTGTGGCTGAGTGGCTGGAGTTCCCTTTTCTGTGTCCATAGAAAATATTTTGCATTCTTTCTAGATCTTATCCTGAGTCGTCGAAGCGTTCTTATAACGATGATATTCCAGTGTAAATGCAACAACCTGACTGTGAGTAAGATTACCTGTGAACAATGTCTTCACCATCCATAGCAGAAGGAAATGCCTTTGTAAGAAATTAAATACCGTTTCTCCCTTTAAAACCTGTGTCTTCTCATGCCTGCCATCTGCTCTGCTTTTTGCAAATATCAATTGATCTTCATAGAATTTCCAGGACATAATCTCCCCTCTCTCCTTCCAGCATGAGGGCAAACCTGTTCTCGTCAACTTGTCAAATGACATATCAAATTTCTTAATTATCTCTTTAATTCCCTGTAACCGCTTCTCTGCGGCCTTTAGAAGGTCGTTTTTTATTATCATTTTATTTACCTCTTCAGCATAGAAGTACCTATCCTGTATCCCCATATCTCCTAACTCTTCATCTGTCTTGGCATTAATAAAGTTTAAGAATTTTCTGGCCCAATTCGCTCTTTTAAGAGCGGCCTGCTTCTCAGATAATAACTCCTTTTCATGCTCCGAAACAATGCTTTTCTCTCTGGCAATTATATTCATGGAATCCCATTTTGACTGCATTTCTGAAATAATTTCATTCCAGATGATATCCTTAGCTTTAATAAGAGAAATATTTCCCTTTAATTTCTCCTTGAGCTCTTTGATTTCATCCTCAGCTTTCTGTAGCTTCTGCTTGTTCACATGTGCTTTTTCTTCCCATCCCTGCATCATCTTGGTAACTGTGGCCAATTCTGACTGGGCTTGTTTACAATCTCTTTCCGCCATCTTTAATTCTGTGTTTAGCTGAATAACCTGGGCTTGAGGATCAGCTTCACCTGCAGAAAAATCAAAAGTACAAGTATGGTTCTCGATTTGATTCTGTAAGGATATAGCAGTCTTCTTTACCTTAGTGAGTTCTTCATCCTTCTTCATCAACTGTTGTCGCAATTCCTCTTTCTCCTCTTCAACCTCAGCTACTTCGGCCGCCAATGAGTGCTCTGTAGCTGGTAATTTCAACTTTTTCCTTAATGAAGATATTTCCGCTTCTACACTTTTCATAAGTTTTTGAATTGCGGCTTTGTCATTTGGATCCACACCGATTTTCATAATGATCTTCTTCAGCTCTTCATTTTGAGTTGTTAATGCCCTTGCATTAGCTTTCTCCATTTTGCATTGTTTGATGACCTTTGCAAGCATGTTTTCAGTCTTGACTGTTGTAGCATTGGTCTTGCTCAAATCGTTTACAATCAGCTGACCGGTCTGCATGTGAAGATTCATTTTGTCCCACAAGGGGATATTTTTAACATCCATGACTATGTTTAACTCCTTAAAGCTGCCCAAAGGTCCAAGGGACATTCCTGTCGGATGTGACAGAGCCATCTTAAACTGATCTTTCTCCAGATCCATCACAGTCAATAATCTGGTTTGGTCAGCAGGTATATGGTGTTCTGCTTGTGCTTCTATATTGGCTTTTATCCTCTGGTTCCTTTCCTCAATCTGTGTGAACACTTGCTTCATTGAAGGAGCCTTTTCCAAATGAAGTTCCTGTCTTCTAGGAGATGAGGGGCAATCTTGTTCTTCATTGACCTGGAGAGTAAAACCAGGTGAATTGGAAGAATGGTCTTTTGCTAGTTTGGTTCTTTTTTCCTCTCAGGGCTCTTCATCATCGATTTCAATAACATCCTCTCTACCTCTTTTTCTCATTCTTTCCAAAATTGCAGGTGTTTTAATACTGGTCTTTGATGAACCCGACTCTCTTGGATTAGCCAGCTTCTTCAAATCAAGTTTACTTACATGAGAAAATGCAGCATACCCATTCTCAACCCTTTTCTGAGAAATTATTCCATGTGGATCATAAGGCCATTTCTCTCCCAACAACAACTGCGTCCCTTCCAATATTTTTGATACTTCATCAAAAGCTTGTCTTGTGTTGACAACAAAAGGGCCTACACTCATAGGAAACTTGTACATCAATCCTTTCTTCATGGGCAGAAAATGAACTTGATCTACATTAAGACTTTGCCTTATAAATTCCAGGGCAAAAAGTCTCATGGGAACAAAGGTTGGGAGCCTATAGGGCTCAATACTAACTCCATACAACCTTATCTCAGAGTAATCTTCAAAAACAAACCAGTCTCCAAATTTACAATTGGGTCCTAACTGTAGGAACTCCTGGGCCTTTGGCAGAAAGCATGGAGGAAGAGTTCCATTCAGAATTTTATAAGCAGTAGACATGAAATGGTCAGCAAATTCAAACAGCCCGGCTTCATTCTCCTCTTTTCTAACCATATCGGTCCAGAACAAAACTGACTACTTATTTTTATTACTATCAATTATATTTAAACCCACACTCACGAACTCTTCAACATTTTGATATAAAAATAAGTAAACTACCAATGATGGAAATCTGAAGAAACCTGTTAGAGAGAAGGCGATCAATTGGGAATTTACTACTTCCTGCCAAAAAGACGGGATGTCTAGCACCACCCCTGGTTTCATCATCAGAGCGAACATCCCCAAGACTGCTTTATCAATTTCGTGATCATCGTCTCTTCCCAAAATCTCCGCAATGCAGCTAAGAACTGGCCTATACTGAACACTGAACGCCTCCAAACTGAACTTTCCTGCTTCAAATTGAGTTTTCTCTAGACTTGGTATCAAAAGCGACATGCAACGATTAAACTCTTCATTTGAAAGATCCTCGAAATACTAAACTAGCGAATCTTCAGAGAACTGCAATGGAGACTCATCTTCTGGAAAACATAATGCTTGATGCATTAATTGTGTTGAAACCTGCAGGATATTTTCCCCCTGAGAATTCATAACGAAACACTTGCCAGGGTACATAGACGAAACTAACCAAGAAATAAACTTGGAGAAGAAGTGAGTTTTTGGAATACAAGCGGACAACACACCCGAACTTTTCATAGCAGAGAACACAGGGGACTTGTCAGTGTTCAGGGTTACTTGGTAATGCAATAGGGGGTGGTTGACGGACGACGCGGTATCATGAACATATTTCTCGCTATCCAGGGGGGGACTGAGACTTGATGAACCAAACAACGATGTTCGCTTGGCCATGGCTGACAGGAATTCGAAAGCAATTCATGGGGCAACGGATAATGCAAAGGTGGTGGGACGCGGTTAAAAAGGGCAAACAGTCACATATAAACCAAAACGGGATGGAAGAACCCCTTTTATAGGTTACGAGAATCCATAATAAATGCAGGAATGACGTGGAAAAACAGTTGAAAGTGGATGACAGCTGTTTTCCATCTCGGCTGATGACGTCATTGCGAGGGGTCTGTGAGTACGGCGGAAGAGTTTGATCCATACCCCCCGTAATAAATCCCAGTCGTTGATCACGACATTTCCAAGATTTGACCGGTCAACTGCGGGGGGTCAGGATTTGATAACCGACGGGCTAATTCACCCCCCGCAATAGCTTATCCGTAAGCTTCTTTTCTCTGATCATCACTTCCGCTCGGGAAGCTGCTCGGGACTTAACCTTCAAATCATACATATAGAAATAAAGAAATACATCGCATTTTTTTATTATTATACTAAAGTATAAATAAATTCATACTGTAGCATATTTTCGCATTTATATTATTTATTTTTTTATCTTTTTATCTTTTAAATTGCGAAAAATAAAATATAAAAGGATATGCAGATAATGATCTACAACATCATCTACCCCTAGATCATCTAGTTCTTGGCTGTATTTAGAATTTAGATACTTTATAATGATGTTGGATGTATTAGGCATTTCTCCGAGTTGAGTATTTATATCAAAAATTGCCTGGTTTTCCTTTTCCACTAACTCCTTTTGCTCAAAGATGATCTTGATACATGTCCAGATTTCACTCATTTCCTCAATGATGTTGTTCCAAATAATTTAATTGAAATTACCAAGAGTGTAGCCAATATAATATTTAGTGGCTGATTTCTTCCATATTTCCACTTGATTTTGAGCTCTCTGAAGCTCTGATGCATGGAAAGTGTTAGACTTATTTTTTTGATTTTATAGAAGTTTCACTTCATCCTGTAACTTCTTAATTTCTTCAGTTTGCAAGGTCTTGTTTTGGAGTGTAGTAGCCAACTAGTCTGTAGCATCTCCTTTATTGGAGGTAGAAGATATAGCAATAGGAATAGATTTAATAGGAAGTGCTTCTAAGGTAGCAACTTTCTTGGTTGGCTTCTTGCTTTCTTTAATCAAATTCTCCAAATGTGTTTCCATTTGCTTCAATTGTGTATTTTTTTCTAGGATGAGCTTCATCATGTCTGCCTTTTGCGTCTCTGTATCTTCATTCTCCTTAGCTAAGGGATCTTCTATTGCTGGAAATTTTAACTGCATCCTTAATGCTGCAATATCTGCATTCTTCTTCTTAATGAGATCATGTGCAACATTAACATTTGTAGGATCATAACCTAGTTTTATCACCAAATCTTCCAAGGTTTTAATATTGGTATCTTTGGCAAAGGCTGAAAATTTCTCCATGTTGAGTTGTGAGCGGGCATTTGCTAATGTGACCTTGAATTTGGACAATGTCATAGCAATGTTAGTTACAGTAGAGAAAATCATTTCTCCAGTCTGTTTATGCATCTCCATTTTATCAATAGGATGTATGACCTTAACATCAAACTCAAGAGATGTATTCTTATAATCTTATTCTCCTTTGGGCTAAGGAACTTGTGCCTGAAGAAATTCCATTAGCATTTTTCCTTTTTCTGAGTCGAAGGTTGACAATAGCCTGCTTTAGGTGCCTGAGGTTTGTTTCCAACATTGATTATATGTGTTTATCTTCAAGGATTAATTTTTTAGTTTTATTTCATTGAAGATATCCATTGTTCTTTTCTCTGGCTTGCTTGAAGTTGATGTACCTATGTGCATAATCTATTGATGCTCTCTTTTATACATGGAATTAGTAGGAGATTTTGTAGACTACTCACCTACTAATGAAGATACAATAGGCTCATTAGTACTGATAGGATTCTTCTGCTCTTAATCTTTGCTAAGGCTTAATATGGAACTAATCTTAGCCTTCTTTCTGTACATGATTTTAAATACCTTTCTGAAGATATTTTTCTATGAAGGGGACCCTTCTTCTTTATTCATTTTGGTTGTCTTTTCTTGATTTGTAGGAGTCTACACTGTTGATGAAGAGACTTGTTGTTGCTCTGCCTCATGTAATGTATTCTCTATCCATTCTGGCTGGTTCTTATACTTCTCTATTTCTGGCCTTGGTGTGTAAAAATAAGGAGTAGATTTGGTTTCTACCCTTAATTTGGAAACTATCCCTAATGGATCATATGACCAAGTGAAGTTATGATCAAACTGCATTTTCTTCAATAATTGGTCTGCCTCTGCTCTTGATTTCTTGTTGTTACATATGAATGGGCCAACCTGTGTTTTTAATTTAAACTGAGACATTTTCTTGGCAGCAACAAAATGGACCTGATCATTGTTAATCATCTTCCTGATAAATAATAAGGCAAAAATCCTCATTGGGAGGAATTTTGGCAACTTATATGGTTGCAGCTCACATCCAAAAATTCTTATCTTTGTGTAGTTTTCATATAAGCACCAACCTCCTGTTTGTACCTGTTATGACAGCTGAAAAATATTTTGGATTTCTTCACTAATTCTTCATTATTTTCTGTTGCTCAGAAGGCCAATGGCTGGGTGAAAAAACAAGTCAATGAACTGTTTTTATGTAAATTGATTCTGATCTTTCATAACCAGGGCGGTCCAAAAAATGACCAAATACTGGTCTCCTTTTTGCAATGAAAATTTCATGTTTCCCCCCTGAAAGTATATGAACATGTAGACTAAGACAAAGGTATATTTAAATACCTCCTCTGTGTTAAAATTAACCAATTTCTGATGAATAGACTCTGCAAGGAAATGACTGAAATTAAACACAATTGAAGGTTTGGCATCATTAGAAAAGATTGATATAAATCCTATAATGGCCTCATCTACATATTGATCAGAGTAATATCCAAGAAGGTAAGATATAACAGTGGTTATATTCTTGGTTCTCTCAGGGAATAGGGATGAAGGATAAGGAGGATTTTTCTTTGGAAATGAAGCATCTTGTGCTAGGAATAATTCTATAGTTTGGGTTCTCTTAGCAAGGTCTAATTTCTGGTATATTTCAACCAGAGCTTCATGAGAAAATGGTGTATTATGTTCTAGGATGAGCTTCATCATGTCTGCCTTTTGTGTCTCTATCTCTTCAATCTCCTTAGCTAAGGGATCTTCTGTTGCTATCATTTTTAACTGCTTCCTTAATGCTGCAATATCTACATTCTTCTTCTTAATGAGCTCCTCTATAGCATTAAAATTTGCAGGATCATAACCTAGTTTGATCACCAAATATTCCAGGGTTTTAATCATGGTATCTTTTGCAAAGGTTGAAACTTTCTCCATGTTCAGTTGTGAGGGGGCATTTGTTAATGTGGCCTGCAATTCGGACAATGTCATAACAGTGTTAGTTACAATAGAGAAAATCATTTCTCCAGTTTGTTTATGCATCTCCATTTGATCAATGGGATGTATTTCCTTAACATCAAACTCGAGAGATTTCTTCTTATAATATGATTCTCCTTTGGGCTGAGGAACTTGTGCCTGAAGAAATTCCATTGGAATTTTTCCTTTTTCTAAGTCGAAGGCTGACAATAGCTTGCTTTGGGAACCTGAGGTTTGTTTCCAAAATTGATTATATATTTTTATCTTCAAGGCTTCATTTTTTAGTTTTATTTCCTTCAAGATATCCATGGTGCTTTTCTTTGGCTCAGTTGAATTTGATGTACCTATGTGCATAATTTGTTGATGCTTTGTTGTATTCATGGAAGTAGTAAGAGACTATGTATACTGCTCACCTACTAATGAAGATACAAGAGGCCCTTTAGTATTGATAGGAGTATGCTAATATGAATATTTTCTAAGGCATAACCTAGAACTAAGCTTAGCCTTATTTATGTACATGATTTTAAATCCCTTGCTGAAGAAATCTGTCTCTGAAGGGGGGCCTTCTTCTCTATTCCTTTTGGTTGTCTTCTCTTGATTTGTAGGAGTTTGCATTGTTTATGAAGGGACTTGTTGTTCTTCTACCTCATGTAATGTATTCTCTATCCATTCTGGTTGGTTCTTATACTTCTCTATTTCTAGCCTTGGTGTGTGAAAATAAGGAGTAGATTTGGTTTCTACACTTAA
The DNA here is from genome assembly GCA_034641835.2 of Pinus albicaulis. Classification (NCBI taxonomy): domain Eukaryota; kingdom Viridiplantae; phylum Streptophyta; class Pinopsida; order Pinales; family Pinaceae; genus Pinus; species Pinus albicaulis. The sequence goes on along the minus strand of CM076582.1, from coordinate 729,753,373 downwards.
TTTGGAAACTATCCCTAATGGATCATATGACCAAGTGAAGCTAAGATCAAACGACATTTTCTTGAATAATTGGTCTACCTATGCTCCTGCTTTCCTGTTGTTACATATGAATGGGCCAACCTGTGTTTTTAATTTAAACTAAGATTTTTTCTTGGCAGCAACAAAATGGACCTGATCCATGTTGATCATCTACCTGATAAATTCTAAGGCAAAAATCCTCATTGGGAGGAATTTTGGAAACTTATATGGTTGCAGCTCAAATCGAAAAATTCTTATCTCTATGTATTTTTCATATAAGTACCAATCTCTTGTTTGTACATGTTCTGACAGCTACAAAATCTTTTGGATTTCTTCACTAATTCTTGGTTCTTTTTTGTTGCTCAGAAGGCCAATGGCTAGGTGAGAAAAAATTTCAATGAATTGTTTATATGTAAATTCATTCTGATCTTTCATAACGAGGGTGGTCTAGAAAATGGCTGATTGTTGGTCTCATTTTTCATTCAGTTTCTGCAATGACAATTTCATGTTGTCCCCCTGAAAGTATATGAACATGTAGACTAAGACAGAGGTATATTGAAATACCTCCTCTATGTTAAAATTAACCAACTAGTGATGAATATACTCTACAAGGAAATGACTGAAATTAAACACAATTGAAGGTTTGGCGTCATTAGAAAATATTGATAAAAATACTATAATGGCCTCATCTACATATTGATCAGAGTGGTATCCAAGAAGGTAAGATATAATAATGGTTATATTCTTTATAATAATGGTTATATGCTTGGTTCTCTCAGGGAATGGAGATGAAGGATAAGGAGGATGTTTCTTTGAAAATGAAGCATCTTGTGCTAGGAATAATTCTATAGTTTGGGTTCTCTTAGCAAGGTATAATTTCTGGTATATTTCAACCAAAGCTTCATGAGAAAATGGAGTTCCATTGTTTATTATGGGGGCTAGCATCATTTGTTCAATAGCCTAAGGGGTTATGGTAAACAAAACTTGTCCATTGGAATTGGTTATGGCCCTCTGGCTTGGAAAATATGAGGCATGGCATCTTCTAATGAAATCGGGAATGTTGTGGGTAGGAGGAAAAATATAACGAGGTAGGTTTAACTCCCATTGCTGGATTTCATCTGATTTCTCAATCCATTTATCTTTGAGCCAGCAATACATCTCAGGAATGTCAAGCTCATGGAGTTTTTCATGAATTATGTAGTATCTATCAGCCATAGGGATGTGATGAAGGTCTACAGGAGGAAAATCATAGGATTGATGTTTTCCTCGGGTCCTTTATCCTTGGGAGGCATGATGGCTATGATAAAAAGTAAAATTTGATAGGAATACAAGAAATTTCTTAAGTAGAGAATGTGTTCTCGACATGGAACAAAAATATTATGGGAATGAGCAGGTGTTGAAAGTTTGATAATGTCGGCTTAATGGTGAGCAACCTGCAAATAAACAACACTGTAACATGTAAACGGAAATAATAATATTTATATAGCAATGCAGGTTTTTCATTGGTGGAATGGGCTAAGGGTTAAGTTGATTAAATTCTTAACGAATTGATATGGAGGTAATTATTTGATTAATGAAGTTTAATGGTTGAATGAGGTTAATGGGAGGATGAGGTGGCGGCAGTGGAATGATGGGTGGTCAACGGTCAGGTGAGTGGCATCAAAAATCATCTTTCGGAGGGGGGGTTGAGAGGTTTCTAGTTTCGCTCATGGGGGATCCGAAAAGCTGAGGTGATGACATGTTTTGGTGGGTGGTTTTACTTTAATACAGAGTTCGGACCCCCCCCCCCCCCCACCATCCCTGTTAGGTCCCTATATTACTAGTATAGTCCCTTATTGTTGTTAGTGTAACCCCCTTATTGTTATTATTGTACCCTTATAACCCCCACATTGTTATTATTGTGCCCTTAAATTATTATTGTTAGGTCGGCTAGGATTACATTGTCGCCCCACTAGGATTACATTGTGGCTCCATGGACTCCTATATATAGAAAGGAGGTTTTGTAATTTGGATCATATAATAATTGTTCATTCATGTAATGTATTGGAGATTACCCCCTCGAAGTGACTTATTTCTAAGGCGTTGATATCTCTTTTCTTCTATTTTTCAGGCTGGTTTCACAACATTCGGTATCATAGCTTTGGATTCTAGGGTTTTTCTTCCCCAAACAGGTCATCATGTCATTTTCACTATAACTGTTTTTCTACGAAGGTTCAGAAGTGGAAATTTTAGTGTATGAAGCTGACATCCTGAGGAACATCATCTCAAAATTTCCAAGCTTTGTTCACAATATTTTCGGAGATATGATCTATGGAAGTTAGGGATTTTTGCAGGCTCCCGAATTTAACCTAAGCAGGTCACCTTGGAATTTTCACTATAACTTTTGTTGTACGAAGTTTCAGAAGCTGAAATTTTTAGAGAGCGAAGCCGAAATCCTGATAAATAGCGTTGCAAAATTTCAGAGCTTGTTTCACAATATTTTCGGAGATATGATCTGTGGAATTTAGGTCTAGTTGAGGCTCCCGAATTTCATCTCAAAGAGGTTATCATGGGAAAAGCTTCATAACTCTCTCTCTGAGCATTGGATTGGAATTCTGTGAAAATTAGCTGCAAGTATATGGAATGTAGTTTCTTTCCTATCAATTTTAGAGCCAAAGGAGGAAACAGTGACACGTGGAAAGTCGTACAAATTCACTATATTGAACCAGTCCATAATTGGGTCATTGTGGGAGATTGGACATAACTTTGCCTTGATGAATCCAAATCAGGTCAAACCTGTGGCATTCGAAAGAAGATTCAGAGGGTTAATTCAGGGAAGGATTTCAAATATTGAAGATCCGAAATCATAGATATAATTTAGTTTCAATATCGAGCTCCTCAAAATCAAGAAAAAGGTGTGCATTTGTTTTTCAAATTGCATAAGTCTTGTTTGAAAAATCAGTTCTAGTTGATTCCAAAGGCCTATTGAGCGTAGCTATCGGTATTTGGTTCTAAAATGCCTCCTAAAATGAATTCAACACCCATTAAGCCTTTAGAAGGCTCTACTATGACTCATGAAGATGAAGAAATGCAACATGAGATATCAAAAGTGCATGAGCAAGTGCACCAAATTTCGCTATCGCAAAGAGAAACGAAAAATGAAATGGAAGTTTTGAAGAAAGGCATGGAAACTAATATGGATGGTTTGAAGAAAGGCGTGGAAGCTAAGATGAATGGTTTGGAAGCTAATATGGATGGCATGGAAGTTGGTATAGAAGCTAAAATGGAAAATATGAAGAATGATCTAAAAGCAGACATGGAAGGTTTGACAAAGTTGATACAACAAATGTTTCTTAATGGTGAAAAGATAGTAGAGGAAACTCATGATGAGAACAAAATAAATGCTAATCGTGATTTCATAAACTCTAATGTTGGCGGGAAAAACCACCATATTCCAAAGATGGATATGAGGAAGTTTGATGGAAAATATTCCGTAACATGGATACTAAATATGGAGCAATATTTTGATCTCAATAATGTGCAAAACACACAAAAGGTACGCATTGCAAATTTACATCTAGAAAAAAATACATTTGTATGGTATTGATGGCTTTGCTCCCGTAAAAAAATTTTCAGTTGGCCAATTTTTATGGAGGAAATGATAGCACATTATGAGGATACAAAGAGCAACACCTTCTTTAGCCAATTGATAAATCTCAAACAATAGGGTTTAGTGGGGGAGCACGAGACTCCCAAAATTGAATATAAGGGTAACTGATATTTCGTAGGAAACACAAGATTGATCTCTTCATAGGTACTTTAAAGGATAACATCCAACATGAAGTTCACGTTTTGGAACCTGATTCATTGGAGAAGGCATTCAGGTTGGCAAGAAAAATTGAATGTAAAATTATGGCGACAAGGAAACCTACCACTCACTTATAAAAAGAGGGAAGTTTTGCTACTCATAGATTTCAAGAACCTACAAGGTTGACACCACAAAAATTGGAAGAAAAAAAGAGCAAAAGGGCTTTACTATAGTTGAGATCGAAAATACACTAAAGGTCACAAGTGTGCCGAGAAGAAATTATTTTAAATAGATTGTGAAGAGGAAGAAGAAAATGAACAAGAAGAGGATATACACCCAGAACCAACCCTAGAAGAGGAAGAAATGAGTCCGACCATATCATGTAATGCATTGGTAGGAATTACCACTCCTCAAACTCTCAAGATAGAAGGACATATCAAGAAGAAAAAGGTAATAGTGTTGATTGATTCAGGTAGTACCCATAATTTTATTCATTGTAATGTAGCCAAGGAATTGAATTGTTTCCTATACCTAGCACCAGAATGTCAAGTGATGTTTGCAAATGGAAAAGCTATAAATTTCTCAGGAAAATGCCATAACATCAAGCTATCCATGGGGGAATATGTATTGAATAGTCCAATGCTTTCCATCCCAATGGGAGGTGTTGATGTCGTACTAGGAGTACAATGGTTACAATCTTTGGGGTCGGTAGCTTTTAATTTTCAAGAAATTTTCTTGAAATTTTTTTCATAAGGAAAGGAAATCAAATTACGGGGTATCACAGGGAAGCCAGGAAAGATAATAAGCTGTAATGTCATGACAAAGCTTCTGAAGAAAGAACAACGAGACGTAATTGCACAATTATGCTCACTAGAAGTTCCATCATCAAAATCATCTATTTCTCTAGATCTCCAAAGAGTCTTGGAAAATCATTCCAATGTGTTTGGTAGTCCCAAAGGACTCCCACCTATTCATGATCATGATCATGCTATTCATTTGATTCCAGGAAGTGTTCCTCCAAACATCCGACCTTACAGATATCCTTATGTCCAAAAGAGTGAAATTGAATGTATGATTGCAGAAATGTTAGAGGTTGGTATAATTCAACCTAGTCAAAGTTCTTTCTCTGCTCCAGTAGTATTGGTACACAAGAAGGATGGATCATGGCTCATGTGTCCCGATTATAGAGAGCTCAATAAGCTCACCATTAAAGATAAATTTCCCATTCCTGTGATTGATGAATTATTGGATGAATTACATGGGGTAAATTTATTTTACCAATTTGGATCTTCGTTCAGGATATCATCAAATTAGAATGAAGACTGAAGATACTCCGAAAACAACATTTCAAACTCATGAGGGTCATTACGAATTTTTGGTCATGCCTTTTGGCCTTACCACTGCACCTTCTAAATTTCAATGGTTGACGAATTCCATTTTCAAACCCTTTCTTAGATAATTTGTGCTAGTATTTTTTGATGATATACTAATCTACAGCAGGTCTTGGAAGGATCATGTTCAACATGTTTATAGGGTGCTCAAACTATTGTAGGAGAAAAAATTATATGCAAAAACATCCAAATGTTTCTTTGGAGTACAAGAGGTAGAATATCTGGGTCATATTGTATCTCACGAGGGTGTTAAGGTAGACCCTAACAAAACTAAAGCCATTAAGGAATGGAAAGTCCCCACAACCATAAAGCAGTTGCGAGGATTTATCGGGTTAACAGGGTATTATCGCAAGTTTGTTAAGAATTATGGGAGAATAGTAGCACCTCTAACAACATTATTGAAGAAAGATGCATTTTCATGGACTCCTCAAGCAACTAAGGCCTTTGAACATCTTAAAGAGGCAATGTGCCTAGCACCGGTCTTAGCTATGCCAGACTTCACAAAAACCTTTATTGTGGAATGTGATGCCTCAGGAAATGGAATTGGTGTTGTTTAATGCAAGAAGGAAGACCCATTGCTTTTGAAAGTCGTCCAATCAAAGGAAAGTATTTACAGAAACCTATTTATGAGAAGGAAATGTTAGCAATACTGCATGCACTAAAGAAATAGAGAACTTACCTAATGGGAAGACACTTCAAGGTAAAAACTGATCATGATAGTCTTAAACACTTTTTGGAACAAAGACTATCTTCAGAAGAGCAGCAAAAATGGGTCACAAAGATGTTGAGTTATGACTTTGAAATAATCTACAAAAAAGGAAAGCTTAATGTTGTTGCAGATGCACTCTCAAGAAAGAATGAAGAGGTGGAAGCATCGCTTTGTGCCATTTCTATTATCCAACCAGATTGGATAACTGAAGCAAGAGATGAATGGAAGAAGGACAAAGATGTATGGATACTCATTCAAAAGTTGCATCAAGATCCTAGTACATCTGATACATTTAGTTGGAAAAATGATTCCTTATGGTACAAAGATCGCTTATATCTTTGTAAGAATTCCCAACTAAAACAAAAGATTCTTCTGGAATTGCACACTTCTCCTTTAGGAGGACACTCAGGATTTTTAAAAACTTACCACAGGTGAAGAAAGAATTTTTTTGGGATGGCCTTAAATCTGATATTCAAAAGTTTGTGGCGGAATGTTTGGTTTGCCAGCAGAATAAAGTTGAGACAATTAAGACCCCGGGACTTCTACAACCTTTATCCATTCCAATTCAACGTTGGAAGGAGATTTCAATGGATTTTATCACAGGTTTACCTAAGTCCAAAGGAAAGAGTGTCATCATGGTGGTAGTTGATAGACTTACCAAGTATGCACACTTTTGTGCATTATCTCATCCATTTAAAGCAAGTACAATTGCTATTACATTTATGGACACAATTCAAAAGCTACATGGAAACCCAAGGGTTATTGTGAGCGATAAAGATCCCATTTTTACTGGAAATTTTTGGACGGAGTTATTTTCTTGTTTGGGTACTCAATTAGCTCATAGCTCATCTTATCATCCTCAATCTAATGGTCAAACCGAGATAGTAAATAAATGTTTGGAAGGATATCTTCGTTGTTTTGTATCTGATAAACAAACACAATGGGTCAAGTGGTTACCTCTTGCTGAATGGTGGTATAACACTTCCTTCCATACTGCAGCAAAAATGACCCCATTTATGGCACTTTATGGATAACATCCACCATCCATCACATCATCTTTAAGGGAAAATTCGAAGGTTCAAGCAGTGGAAGATCACATCGAGCATCAGCAAGAAGTTCTCCAACTCTTAAAGGATAACCTGAATTGGGCACAAAATCGAATGAAACAACAGGCAGATCAACATCGTAGCGAGAGAAGTTTTAATGTAGGAGATTGGGTATTTTTACGGCTACAACCATACAAACAAATGTCCCTCAAGCAAACAAAGAAGGATAATAAATTATCGCCAAAGTACTATGGTCCTTACAAGGTGTTGCAAAAGATTCGTACTATGGCATACAAATTGGAGCTTCCTGCTTCTTCGCGAGTACATCCAGTTTTCCATGTTTCATGCTTAAAGAAGGTTATAGGTTAAAATCTTCCAGTTCAAACAGTATTGCCAGAACTTGATGGGGAAGGGAAGATCATATTGGAACCTGAAGCAGTCATAGAAAAAAGAACTCGACAACTACGGAATCGATCAATTTCAGAGTATCTCATCAAGTGGAAGAACTTACCCACTGAAGATTCTACATGGGAGGATGACAATTTTATACTTTATACACCCTGCAGCTACCTTGTCATTGAGGACAAATACTTCTTTATTAAGGAGAGGAGCATGTTAGGTACCTATATTACTAGTATAGTCCCTTATTGTTGTTAGTGTAACCCCCTTATCGTTATTATTGTACCCTTGTAACCCCCATATTGTTATTATTGTGCCCTTAAATTATTATTGTTAGGTCGGCTAGGATTACATTGTGGCCCCACTATGATTACATTGTGGCTCCATGGACTCCTATATATAGAAAGGAGGTTTTGTAATTTGGATCATCCAAGAATTGTTCATTCATGTAATGTATTGGAGGTTTCCCCCTCTAAGTGGCTAATTTCTAAGGCGTTGATATCTCTTTTCTTCTATTTTTGGAGCTAGTTTCACGACACTACCCCTCCTGGTTATAAGGTTCAAATTGTGAAGGGGGGGGGGGGAAGGTTGTGAGAGCTGTTGGATGCCTAAAGATGTGGGGATGACCGTCGGATGTGTGGAGATATGGGAGGACGGTCGGAAGTGATGAGGTGGAATGGTGGGGTCAGAAATTATTTAATAAAGCATCAGGAATGTTATAAAGGGATATAGCTTAGGGAGATGAAATGAAAAGGGATGAATGGCAGGGTATGTTATATGGTTTTAAAACTTAGGATATGTGTAAAATGCTTAGGATAATGTTTGAACCTTATAAATCATTCTTCTTTTATTGGCGCATTTTGACTAGCAGCTAGTGAAATTTTTAAAACATAAATGAAACGTTCCTTTTCTTTATGCTTCCCTAACATTTTATTTTTCTTTGCCTTCTTTATTTAGGGAAGCTAACACCTATCATTTTATTGAAGGACGCCTATAAAAAATGAAATTTTCCTAGCATTTTTTTATTTTTTCATTCTTTTACATCCATATCCTACCTTAACATTTTCAAAATTATTTGACTAATTATGCTAACTTATCAAAACTAGATAATGTTACAACAGTCATAATGGTCCTCTAGGTCAACCAGATCAAAATCATGTTCCTCCTCATCATGCATGGAAGCCTCCTCATCATGAAAAGTTGATGGTGATCCCTATGGTGAAATGGGGTTTGCCCCTTCCTCTTTTCGAGGAGAAAACACAAGCCTCTTGCCTCTCTTATTGGTGAGAGTAACCTCAGGCCTAGACCTCTTTGAAATCTCATCATGTTTTCTTGATGATCCAAGCTCCATGGGTTATGCAGACTTTGACCTTGATGGTGTTGTTCTTCTTGGAGAAACAATGGGACTAATACTAGGAGCAGTGTCTAGTTTATCCATGAATGTTTGCGAGGTAATTTGCTTGGCTCAAAGCTTATGCATGACCAAAATCATTATCAAGATATGATGGAATAGGTTGGTGATGTGAATTTATCCCCTGGTCTTAACTTTTCCAGTCATCTTCACCACACTTCTAAACAGAAAATTAGAAAAATTAAGTGATTTTGTAGAGGTAAAGTGCATAAGAAACCTAACATGATACCTGTACATTCTGGAAAACTTCCCTTCACAATTAATATATTTCAAAATGATTTCCATTAAGGGGGCATACTTGTCATAGAGAAATCTAAAAGGAATAACATGTTCAGGAATATCTTTGAGGTTAGGTTTTAGTAACATTTAGTAATCATCAAGTTGTAAATCCATACCCTTAAACCAATTTTCACCCTGATTTGGAATACCTATGGCTGAAGAAATATAGTTTGTTGAATCAATGAATTCCACACGTGCTATGGCAGCTTTATCTATGTGAAATTTATGGGAAAAGAGGCTGGACAAAGGAACATGAGATCCAACCTTTATGATCATCTCACAAAATTTCATACATCCAACGTTTTCAAAAAATTTCTTAACAAATGAAGAGGCATTAATTTCACTTAAATTGATGGGCTCAAATATTGAATTATGTCCTCCCTTTTTCACTTTCTTTTGCTCTCTGTTTCACTCTCCATGGATTCTTTTTGAAGGATATATTTTAGTTGATTTTAGGGGTTTTAGATGATAGGTCACAGTGGTTTTGAAAATAGAGGAAATGTAGTGATGATATGGAGGTTTCCTCAAAGGTTTTGAGGTGACAAAGGTGAGTATGAGATGAATTTTTGTGATGAAATTTTGTTCATGAGATAAAATGGTGTGACAAGAAGTTTATAAACTGTGCAATGGAAGCTTGGTAGAAGGCTAAGGTTTAATGAGATAAATGGTACATGATTAATGGGTGATAGAGAGTGTGTAGGATAGGATTTTTATGGAGTGCAGGAAATATTATAAGTGAATAAAAGTTAGGTTTCCTTCATTAAAATCATGTAGAACCAAACTGGTGAAACATTTGATGAAGAAAAACCTTGGAAGAAACGACTTTTTTCTTTGATGAAATTCCTTGAAAAGATGGTGTAGATGATCACTTACTGATTATTGAAGCTTAATGAACCTTTGAAACTCTTAGAAGGCTAGAAAAACACTAAAGCTCGCTCTGAAACAAAGAACAAACTCCACATTTGAAACCCTTGCAATTCTGCAGAAATGTCACGAAAGGGTTGTAAAAAGGTCACACTAGCTGAAAAGGTCATGAAAAGGTCGCCAAAGTGTCACACCAGACCAAAAAGGTCGTGAAAATGTTGTACCTCTCCAAAAAGGTTGCAAAAAGGTCGCGCCTCTCTGAAACTTGTAGAAAAAACCCTCCTTCTTTCACAATTTTCACCTTGTTTTGATTTGCGCAGTGATGTCAATGGGAACAAAGGATATGAAGAGCAAAAATGAGTTACTTTATCTCCTCCATAGGCCTTTATATTTTCTTTTGATTTCTTAGTACTTAATAAGATAGGATGGCCCACCTCACCAATTTTTCTTTGCCCTTTAAAATTTAGGATCTTTTTGAAATTTTGTAACTTTAGAGCCGTTATTACATATAAAAACATAAATTACATTTTAAATCAAAATTATTTGAAAATATTTTCCTATTACCACTCCTCCAATTGTTGGATTTAATGCATGAAATGGCAGTTTAATGACCTTGAAACCCTAACTACCTAATGGAGACTCCTGACTGAAGGAAATCATGATGGAAATGACTGACATGATGATGACAACCTCCGGATGATAATACACTCAGTTTATTTGATGACATGAGCCAACAATTTAAATTTTGGAAAGAGTAGAAACTATCCTAGACCTAATGCCTAGTGACAAAATTTTTTCTTGAAGACATATTGAAATTATAAAAATTTGACTTAGGGACCCTACTAAAACATGATAAGAGTCCATTTTATCACTGGTGACAAGATGAAAAGACTGACACTAACACTAGGTAATGTGGAATAATCTGGAGTGCAGAAGGATAGTTGGTCCACCATAACTATCTTCCCATCCAAAGGAAAAAGGATGAGTCGAAAAACTGAAGAGACAAGTATAGTCATCACATAAGACCAACTGCGACCCAAAAGGATATTACGGTCGAGATGACGATCTACGACTTTGAAGTCCGTAGTTATTGTTTTCCCACTAAGTGTAATTGGCTAGCTAGCAAGGTAGCCTTTTGGGAGGAAGGTGTGACCATCAAATTCTTTGAGGTAATTTGACAGTGGAGACAAAGTAGGAGAACTCAAAGCGAGCCAGCACGCAGTTTACGTCATGCAGGTCAAAGCACCTTCGTCTATGATAGTGTGATGGATTGGCCTCCCTTTAGACACAACCCTAACTTGGAAATCAAGCTGATGGGAAAGGCAAGGTTTAAATTTTTCCATGTCAAATATGCCTAGCATAGAATCCTGGGGGTCAATTCTACCAATGGCCAAAAGCAGAGCTTTCCTTTGCACTAGGCAGGTTTGCAACACTTAGAGTGCAAACATTGTTGACGGTGCTTGTGCCAAGTCTTCTACAATGTTGTAGTTCTGGGTAGCACATGCAGAGGTGTTATGATTCTTGCATCGAAGGGTCCCTTTGGGGGGACGAATGACAAGGTCAGCAAGAGGCCTTTCGATATGCATATTGTTGGGTGACGGTGGATTCGAACTTTAACCATTTTCATGAGAATCAATGACTATATTTCCATAGGTTTTGGGTTGGGTTTGGAGTTCAATAGTCTCCATGCCATAAATTACAGATGATCCTTCACCGGAAGGATGAGTACACCATTTCCCCTTTGCAGGGTTTGTGGTGGGTTTGCAACCATGTGTTGTTGATGTTGTGGATTAGGGAAAAGGTTGCGAAGTACGGCGTGTGTTCTTCCAGAATCCTTTAGCGTGATAAAATTTGTTCATTCTTGTAGCCGAGGAAATTTGTATGTCAAGTGGTCCTCCACACAAATATTGCAAGGGAATATAATAGATTTCTCTTTCCCTTTGTCAGTTTTAACAAAGTTTCTCTAATTTGGATTATTCAGATTTTTTGGTTTCTCTTCAAAATGAGCGGTATTTTTCTTATTCTTCTTATTCTTACCGCTAGGTTTTTGTGTAGAATGCATAGACTATACCTCAGCGGTGGGAAGAGAAGCCGATTGGGTAGGGGCAATGGCAGTCAAATATGGCTAGGAATCATGCCCGTTGAGCTATTTTACAGCAACCCCGGAAGTTGTGCCAATGAGGTCGTCGACATGTGCTCCGGGATGCTAACTAGCAGAAGGATTTGGGTTGCTAGGGTCATGGGGGAGTAACTCATATAACGTGACAGATTGCGAATATATGAGATCTAGATGTTGTGCACGACGGATGGATTGGTCCTTTGTGACTACAATAGACAAGAAAACGTCCCTAGCAAGGGGAGGCAAGAGTGACTTACAAAAAATAGTTTGATAATAGATGATCTAGGATTGGTGCTTTGACTAGCCTCTGCATACGTCTCCATTCATGAATGTGATTAGTGATGTGGGTGGCAGTTTATTGGTGCAACGAGGTTAATATTTTCGTTCCAGTTTCGTATCAGTTATGTAGTTGAAATTTCATAAGAAATTTCGTGGCTAAGGAACCAAAATTATTGATTACATCTCGTGGTAACACGATGTACCATTTTGCAGTGTTGCTTGTAAGTGTGCGGGGAAAGAGCCTGGACTGAATACTATCATCCACCATGGAATTAGAAACAGACCATAGATGAAAGGTGGTGATATGTGTATCTGGATCCCTCCCTTGTTTCCATTCAAACTTAGGGATATCTGATGGAATCTTATGCAGCACAGAAGGCCAAAGTGGGTTATGATTGATGGGATCATTGGTCAATTTATATAGATAAGGGGTGTCTACAGTTTCCAATAATGACAATTGCGTTGTTTCCCCTGAGTCTAACCAAGGAGGTGTTGGCTGACCAATTGGACCGTAGGGTCCTCCCATCAAAGTGTTTCCAACGGGATAAGCAAGACTCGTCTGATAATAATTTCCAGGTAGTGGAGGTGTAGGGATGTAAGTTTGTTATCCATAGGGGATATTGTACTAGGGGAAAAATGGCTAGTTTCCCCCATGGTAATAATTTCCCCCCTTTCCCCAATTCATTTTTGGTAAGGGTTTCCCAAATAGATGCGATAGACTTTGCTTGTGGAATACTACGAATTGCATAATTTACCATTGGGATAGATCCTACACCATAAGGTTGACCATTAATAGGAATGGCATTAAAAATGTATGGACCTACTTGTCCCATAGAATGTAGGGGTACAGAAGTGCCCCCTATCATGTAAATGTTGGTAACACTACCCCCTGGCATAGAATCCGAGGGGTTCAAACTCAACAATGAATTCCAACCGAAAGGGTTGCTGAAGGGAACCGTGGTAGCCCCGCTAGTGGAAGCAGAAGCTAGAAGTCTAGGAGAAGACATGATAGGAGCGAATAAAAAAGAGTTAAGAATTCTACTTATAGATGTTGTGACCAAGTTTCTAGGACCAGGCATATTCTAGCTACTAGGGTTTATAGTCAGCTGTGTAGAACTGAAAATTGGTGGGGGAGGTGGTGGTGGAACCGAGATGGTCCCTAGCGGAAATGACCCATAGGTCATCAATTGTGTAGTGGATGTGGGTGCATCCAAAGACATGGCTGGTACTAGTGCTACCTGAATCAATAGTGGCCCCAACGGGTCAGTGAGAGGAGGATTTTAAGGAGGCACAACTCCTTCCATGAAAGGATCTATGTTGGCTCCCTATGATTTGCAAGATTGGCAAGAAAAACTCTGCAGGGAACCACATCAAACCACTTTGGAGTCCAAGGACCTAGCCTTCCTGGACTCAGAGAGGGCTTTCTCTCTATATATGTTTGTAAAGGATATATCTTTATGCTTTTTGTTTTCTGATTTTAGGCTAGTTATGGAGTTCTTATGACTATTTTTTTTTTTTTTGATTGTTTGATAGGTAGACTAATGGTGTGATTAATTGATGGAGTAGTCCAGTTGAATAAATAGACTATGAGAAACATTAATCCATTGGGATATGGAGTCGTGAAAGGGTTTAATTGTTCACCAACTCTACAAGGGTTTTCATAGGGAAAGCTAACTATATCAAGTGGATCTCTTAGATTAGATGAAATATGAAATGAAAGTAAGTTGTGAAAACAGTAAAACTAAAGGGCAATTAATAATCCTTTAACTCTACTTCAACAAGAAAAGCCTCTTAGGTGACTATTTAAGATAAACCAAAGGATAGGGAAAACCATAGACTTCTTTGGCCAGGCTCTAATAAGAAAAACCTTTTTAAGACAAGAATCCAGCAATCCTCGAATTACTTTAGACAAAGAAAACATTTACGATTCACAATCAGTATAATTAAAGAGAAATTAATAATTATTTAATCAACTAAAAAGACCTTTGTAGCAACAGTTTGAGACATACCAAAGGACAGAGCATACCATAGACTTCTTTGGCTTGGGCTCTACTAAGTATACTTCAAAGAAAGACCTTAAAAATAATATTTCAAGCTACACCAAAGGACAATGTGTACCATAGACTTCTCTGGCCTAACTCCGATGAATTAGTTTCAAGGCAACAAACTAGGTGGAACTAGAGAGAAATTAAGAATTCTCTAATCAGACCTTGCAGAAGAAAACATTAAGATAAAGAAAGCAGATAGATTCAGGGTGCCAAGAAAACATATCCTAATCTAAAAATTTTGTCCTTTTATCAGAGAAATAATGGAGAGAATGGAAAACAGAAGGAAATCAATGACAAAGAAGGATAACTTCACAATTAACATAGCTCAAGAATCTTGTGAACGTGCTTGTATTGCTGGTGTTCAAAACAGTTACAATACTCTAGTCTAACAAATCTCTGCAACTCATATTTTTCTCAAATCCAGCCTAGCAATCAATCCTCTAATCAACAGCCATCCAGCTAGCCAACCAACCAACACTAAAAATGAATCATACATGCAATATTTATCCGCAAAATGAGGAGGTGATCCTAAGCTAGGGTTTCAGAATTGTATTTTTTACAGATTTAATGCATTTTTGACCTTTGAGACCATGCAAGGCCCAAGAAAAATATATGTGACTAACTCACTATAATAATAACTCCTAACTTAACTTTTGAGCTAAATTTTGGAAATATTTGATTTTTAAGGCTTCTCAATAACTTTTACAATAATTGCTGAGTAGCTAAAAAAATATCTCTGATTGTTGTAATAACTATGATTGGCTTTATTGAAGTGAAATGAGGTTGTAGGTGTCCAAATGTATCCCTAAAGAAGTAAATGTTGTTTGCTTGGTCATTCGGATCTGCCAATGTGCTAATCTTTCTTTGATTTATTATTTAAACTCTGTTTAGGCCATTTTTAAACTTGGATTTTTCTTCACTGTCTGTCTTACTGTTTTCCCTTTAATTCTAACTTTATCTCTGATATTTGTTTTGCAATTTACCGTGCAGTGGGGCATATTTGGCCGATTTGGTGCATTTAAATGACCACCATTGGTCATGATCCATTGGTGTTTTTGTTAGACTCAGTGCTCCTAGTCCTTTTGGTAGAAAAACTAACTGGATCGTCACCCAGGAAGTTTGTTTGAATGATTTTTGACCCTTAGAATGCCATTTACGCATTTATGCCATGATTACCTACACAATACAACAATTTATTAATTAAAACATGTGTCTGTGGCTTTTCTGCATTTTTTCGAGCTTATCGGACCTTTTTGAGGGTTGCAGTGATGTTAATGGTAGACGAGGGTTCATTGCAAAGCCACTAGAATTTGGATTTTTTTTAATCAAGTGGTGGTATCTAGTTGTGGCGGTAGGTGGAAAAGAAGTTTTCGCATGCGAGGGAGGCGGTTTTTGTGTGGAGCAAAGATGGTAAGAGGGTTCGGGCCGGCAGATGCGATTCCATTGGGCGAGTGACATGTGGCGGGAGGTACAAGGGTGGAAACCGCCCATTTCACAAGGTTTGGAGCGGTTAACCCCCACACGGAGAATGTTGCGATATCGACCGTAGACCGTTGGATCTCGAGGGATAGATATCAACAGTGGTCGGGGGATTTGGAATGGCAGGTAAGTCATACGGTGGGGCCCAGGTATATAAATAAGCAGAGGCGCTTATTCTAAGGGTAAGGTTCAGGGTTATATGGAGGGTTTTTAACGAAATGCGGGGGTTAAAAACCTTAAAGCAAGGGCTCTAAAATTTATAAAGGGGCAGGGTTAATTTATTTACAACATAGTTTTGATATAAAATAAATAGGGCCTGAATGTATATATTTTTTAATTTAAAACAACGTAAAAAGGAGTTTTTACATGTTTTTAATCAAATGAGGGGAAGTGTTGAAGGTGAGGGGGTTTAGTGGAGAAAATGAGGCTTTGGGTAGAAAAAAATGGTGAATATGAGAGGATTAGGCCTAGACATGAGTTTTTATAGCAGGAGGGTGATTTTGAGAAGGCATATCGAGAGATAGTAATTTAGGATAGACAAAGATAATGAAGGCAGTGAGATTTCTAAAGATAGTTGATAGTCAAGAAATGATATCTTCAGCGGATCGTAGAAAATCCATAGTCACCTAGTGAAACTGTAGAATACAAGAGGATAACAGTGGCTATAGCTGTGGAGGGTAGCTCCTTTAGGAGGTGTCAATCACCTCAAAGTTCAGATCTCTAGAATTTGTAGATCAGTGCC
The DNA here is from genome assembly GCA_034641835.2 of Pinus albicaulis. Lineage (NCBI taxonomy): Eukaryota > Viridiplantae > Streptophyta > Pinopsida > Pinales > Pinaceae > Pinus > Pinus albicaulis. The sequence goes on along the minus strand of CM076582.1, from coordinate 729,736,802 downwards.
TTGTTTTTACTTGGCATATTTTTCATTCTACAATTGCTGATTTGTTATTGTTCTTTGTAATTGTGGCCTTTAAATTCTGAAAAACATGCTTGATGTAACTCAATTCTACCTACCCATCATATTTTTCTAGCATTTTTTCTTCATTTAGGTGCATTTAGACTGGAAAACGTTTGACATCATTTTTCTTTTGAAAACAAAAACTATCTATTTCTACCCTTATATTATCCAAAGGCTCAGATTAGGTTGATGAGCTCTTTTATTCTCTATCTAATCTACTTATCTATCAAGATTAAATAGTTTGAAATATTTTCATTATCTAACCTATCAACAGGAAATTTAAAGCATGACCAAATCAAGATTAAGCAGTTTGATTGTCATGAACTGTGGTTTTGGACAAGATGCACACAGATTTATTTTTATAAAAAGTAAAACTAAAAACTGAGGGCTATAATCTGGAATTTGTCATTCATCTCTCTCTTTTATTTTCGGTTCAAATTTAAATTTTGGGAACTAATATCCTTTCCTATCTATTCTACTGATAATCCAAGTTTAAATATTTTTGCAAATCTTCTTTTTCTAACTTATCAGCAAAAATTCAAAATATTCCTAATCATGATTATGTTGTATGATTTGGACAAGAATTTTTCAAAAGTATTGGCATTTGGACTTGCACACTTTTAGAAACTTTCCTTTTTTGGTATGGGGCTTTACCTTTTCTTTATCTGCCCTATTTTCTTCTTTTCTTTTATTTATTTTTTTGTCTTTGTTTCTCTGAGTTTGTACCTAGAAAATGTTATATACAATGAATGAAACTTTAAACTGAGATTTTCAACTAAAGTAATGCTTGAGCATCCTGCCATTGACACGACCTCCAAATAATCTTTTTTCCATCCATTTCTTGTAGAAATAATGCATTGTTACCTCTTTCAGAATGGATGATGTATGGACCTTTCCATAGATTGTCAAATTTTCCATGCTTTCCTTTGTCTTCCCTTCTTGAATCCCATTTCAACACTTTGTCTCCAATGTTGAAATCATTTTCCTTGGTCCTCTTATCAAAAATCTTCTTGATTTTTTCCTACACTTGATGTGTTCTGTTGTATACTTCATCTCTGGTTTGCTGCAACTGGACAGTCTCGTTTATTCTTCTTTGCATATCATTTTTTTCAGACTATAATTCTTGGATGAGCTTCATTAATGGCACTCCCAAAATTGTTGGGAAAACTGCATCTACTCCATACACTAGCTGATAGGGTGACATACCAATTGATTTTTTATTTGTTAATCTGTTTGCCCATAATGCATGTACTAGTTTGTTGTGCCATGACTTGTTGTTCTCTTCCAACAAATTTTTGATGATGTTCACCAAAATTTTGTTTGAGGATTCAGCCAACCCAATACTTTGATGGTAATGTTGAATGTCCCAATGTAATCTAATATTTGCGGCAAAAATCCACCATTTTCTCGAATCTAAAGGTAGCAGCATTATCAGTAATGATCTTTCTAGGACAACCAAATCTATACAAAATGTTGTTTTCAAGGAATTTGATGATTACTAAGTATGTGGCAGTTATAGAAGGGATGGCCTCTATCCACTTTGTAAAATAGTCAGTTGTAGTGAGAATCCATTTGTGCTGGACAAAGGAGGCAGGGTGGATTTCTCTAATAAAATCTACGCCCCATTTTTGAAAAGGATATTAAACAGAAATTGGATGTAAAGGCAATGGCAGCAATTTTCTTTTGCCTTCAAAGATTTGGCATTTATGGCAAGAAATTACCATCTTATGGATGTCTTAAAAGAGGGTGGGCCAATAGTAATAAGCTCTATGGATTTTATTGACAGTGGTTTTCCAATAGAGGTGGCCTCCACATTCTCCTTCATGAAACTCATGCTTGATCTTATCTGCATCTTCTTCAGGCAAACATTTAAGCAATAAACCACTAGCACTTTTCCAATATAAAACTTTATCTAAAATTCAGAAATTTATAGCTTTTAACTTTGAGAATCTAGCTTTTGTTTTGGAAAAACCAGGAGGAACATTCAGATTTAAAAACACATATAATATATCAGCATACCAAGATGAGTTCAGAAATACTTCTTTAATAAGTGAAGTTGCCAGCTCCTCTTGTTCATCTAATGCATTAATCATATTTATATCTAGTGCTTAGAAATTTATTTCACCCGTGAGTTTAGCCAATCCTTGCCCTTTGACTAGATTGGTGGGCTTGATTTCCATATCATATTCTAATATAACAGCAATCCACTTACCTCTTTTTCCATTAGAATCTTGTGTCAATATGTCTTTTACTACTGTGTGAGGCACATATGCAATGATGTGTGAGTGCATAATGTAAACTCCGAAATCTTTCAATGCCTTGATCAAGCAAAAAGCTTGTTTTTCCATTATGTTGTACTTCATAGGTGCATCTCTTAGTGCCTTGATAAAAAATGCAATGGCTTTCTCTTGCCCTTTTATATTTTTCTGCAGTAGGACAACAACAACTGTGTGTTCTGATGCAAAACAGAATATGAAGAAATCCTTGGTAAAATCAAGGTTGATTAGAACTGGTGTTTGTGTAAGAGCTTGTTTTTACATTATGTTGTACTTTAGAGGTGCATCTCTTAGTGCCTTGCTGAAAAATGAAATGGGATGCTCTTGCCCTTTTATATTTTTCTACAGTATGACAGCAACAATCGTACATTCTAATGCAAAAGAGAATATGAAGAAATCCTTGGTAAAATCAGGGTTGATCAGAATTGGTGTTTGTGTAAGAGATTATTTTACCATATCAAAGGATTGCTTTGCTTCTATGGTCCATTTTACTCCTATTTCTCTCTTCAGCATATTAGTGATGTTTCTTAAGAGTTATGCAAGGTTGGGTATGAGCCTTCTTAAGAAATTTATCTTTCCAATGAAAGATTGCAACTCTTTGAGGTTTCATGGATGATTTATTTGCAATATTCCCTCAATCCTCTTTGGGTCAATATTGATCCCTTCTTCAGATATGATGTGGCCTAAAATTTTTCCTTCTTGAAGGCCAAACAAAGTTTTCTTGGGATTTAGAGACAAACCATAATTTTTGCATTTTTCAAAGACTTTTCTTAAGTGAGCTAGGTGTTATTCATCAGTTTTTTAATAGACTATGATGTCATCAAGATAAATAACAATGAAGTAACCTATTTCTTCTGAGAAAGCAATATCCATTGCTCTTTGAAAAGTGGCACTAACATTCATTAACCAGAAAGGCATTTTAACATACATGAAGGTGCCCCAGGGTGTAGTGAAAGATGTCTTGTGTTGATCATCTGGGTGTACCAGCACCTGATTATATCCTGAAAATCCATCAAGCAAAAATATTCTTTTAGAACCTACTACCCTTTGTAAAATGTGATCCATTTTTGGTAGAGGGTAGTTGTCTTTTAGGGAGGCTTTGTTTAAGTTTCTGAAGTCTATGCATAGCCTAATTTATCCTATTTTCTTCCTCGCCGATACAAGGTTTGAAACCCATTCTAAGTATCTAAGAGGGACTATTATTCCAGCATCATACATTTTCTTAATTTTTTTCTCAACCAGTGGTAGTTGCACAAGGTTTATTCTACGCAATTTCTGTTTAAAGGGCTTATGGTTTTCCTTGAGAGGAATATTATGCTAGATTATCTCAGTATCATATGACTTTAGATCCTCATAGCTCTAAGCAAACACATAACTAAATTCTTTGAACAACTCAAGATATTTCTATTTTATATGGGATGGCAGTGTTTTGGACAGTTTTATCATCTTGGGTTCTTGTTCACTGCCTATATTGCATTCTTCTATTTCAGCTTCAGTGGGTTACATTTTTGGCTTCCTAGAAACATTGTTAAAGTCAAACAGTTCCTCTAGAGGAACCAGTCCCTTTGGCAAATTATCATTATTGGCATGCAGCACTTCAAAGTCTTCTTTTTATGAATTTGTGCACAAATCTGTTTTATGTGGGTTATATTTTTTTAACATATTTATATCATCATTATTAGGAGGTTCTTCTTTGTAAGTGTGTTCCTCGGTAGGGCAGTCCTCCTCATCATTTGAGTCTGAATTTGGCATTTCAAACTCATTTCTGGATTGCAGAAAATCTTCTATCTGTTTATCTCCTTCAAAAACTTACCAATATTTTATGTTATCTGGGACTGCTAGTCTATATTTGACTTGTATTGTGTATTGCTTGTTTTGTTAAGTTTTTTGACATGTACTGGCTGCAAAGGCTAGACCATAGGCAAGGATGTTCTGGTTTATAGGGACAAAGGTGACCATATTCTTGGAATTTTTTTAGGATTTCAATGGCATCATTCCTATATGCTTTCATTCTAGGATGTTTGGTTACATATTCTCCCTTAATTTTCCTAATAACTAACTCAGAATCCCCATGAACAGAAATCCTCTTGGATTCTAATTTCTTGAATAATTGTAGCCATAAAAAGAGTGCCTCATATTCTACAATGTTATTCATACATTGAAAGTTCATTTTGTATGAATGCCCTTCTGCATGGTTAGTCTCTGTGTTATTCACCCATACACCTGCCCCCGAACCAATTTTACCACAAGAACCATCAAAGCTCATACTCCAAAGAGGTCTAGTTTTAGATTTATCATTGGGTTGGTTATTGTGGCTGCCACTATGTTTTTCATTATGTTGTTATTCATGGTCTTCACTATGTTTGTTGTTATATTCTGTTTGGCCCAATTGTTCTTACTGTTCCTCCTTTTCCTCTTCTTGTTCAGTTGGTTGCTCATTTTCTGTCACTTGTTCATTAATGTTTTCATCATTGTAAAGGATAAATGAATCAAGATCAGTGTGGATAGAATAAAGAGGGGAGTTATCTGGCTTTTCCTGAATGCTGACCATGTATTTCATGTAAGTTTACCTATACAATCTTCTTGGTTGACTAAAGACAGGTATGGTGGCATAGGTCATGTCCATTTGGAGGGTAACTTGGAGTTTAGCTCCCCATGAGCGTGAAAGGAGCATGCCATATTTAGGAGGAATATCAGCCACTAAAATATTAATTATTAGGCTCTTGTATGGTATTTGTGCTATATTTACATAGATATCTTTGATTAGGCCTAAACATTTAACTCTACTAGAATCAGAGTATAAATATTTGTATGGTCTCGTTATCTCAAGGCCTAGTCTTTCCATTACTACCTTTGGCATGAGGTTGTGTGAAGATCTCGAGTCTTAACATGGCATTTTGGAGGGTTTTATCATGGATTTTTAAACTAACATAAAATGGAGGAACACCTCCCTCTTGAAATTTACCTTCTACTTCTGGTCCAAACAAAAGTTCAGGTTTGTCATCATTTAAATTTACAGAATCAACATTTTCTCGTACGTTTAAAGCTTTCAAAAGTTGGGATCTATATACACCTTGAGTGACTAATTCAGTAATAGGGATGGAGATTTTAATCTTATCAATTTCACTCTCAAGACTGAAAGGTGTCTTTGTTTTTGAAAGGTTCAAATCGGTTTTACCAGACGTTGTTTTCACATCAATTTCAGCTTGCTGGTTTTTATTAGGAATCTCAGTTGAAATAGTTTTTCTAGGGGCACCAGCTGGATTGCTAGTGTTGCTTTGGTCACCACTATGTTTTCCACTAGATTAGTTATTTTTGTTTTTATTTTTATCAGAAATTTCAGCCACTGTGTTAGGATTTTCTGCTGTCTTTTTGGGAACATTTCCAGGAATTTTCCTAGCAGAAGTTTCTAGGTTGTTTCTCTTGGGAGTGTCTTGGGTTTTCTTATTTCTGAGGTCATATTTTCTATGTACATCCATGATGGAATTTTCAAAGCCTTGTTTATAGTCTTCAGATTCTAGGCTTTCTTCCTCATTTGGTGCAAATATGCCTTGTTCTTCCTCAGTGAGGAAAACACTATCCTCCTGATTTACTCCCTTTAGATTTATGTGACTTTCTTCTATTTCTTCAATTATTCCCTCATCCTCATCAACATATTTTTCTTGGAAATGAGGTCTGATTTGCTGATCAGGACCTCTTTGTCTTATTTTAGGGGAGTTTCTCCTAAAGTTTTGATTTTGGTGATTTATGTTTTGAGGATCTGTTTGGTTTTCTATAGGGTAATATCTCTCATTTACATTCATCCTCTCCATCATAATTTCCATGGTTTTAACTAATTTATCAATCTTTGTATCAGATGTGGAGGCTACAGCTTCTTCCCTATATGTGACTCTTTTCTCATTCTTCATTCTAGCTCTCTTAGCAATCAGATTGGCTTCTACACTTACCGCCTCCCTTTGCATGTCTTTTAATGTAAGGGGTTCTCTTTCTCTTATTTGGTAAGCCATTTCTAGGTCAAACCCATTAGGGAAATTCATTAGATCTAGACCTTGTGGAGGTTTCATGTGTATAGGGAGGGCATTGTATACACTATTAAACCTAGTGCAGTATTCTTGGACACCTTCTCCAACGTTTCTCTTAATTTTTTCATACTCTGATAAGATTTGGAGAGGGTTCTTCTTGACTTCCCATTTGTTTAAGAAGAGTTGATGAAAATCATGGAGTTCATTTATACTATTAGGGGCTAATCCTTTAAACCATTTTCTTGCTTCTCCCCCTAAGCTTTGAGTAAACATTCTGAGTTTAACAATCTCATCATCTATTTCTTGTCTGTAAAAGTAGTCATTCATCTTATCCACATGTTGTTGAGAAGTAGTAGAACTACTTGCATCATATAAAGGAATCTTGGACTGATAGTCCTATGGTAGAACAACTAAAGGTAATGGTAGAACTAGTGGAGCATACCATGTTTCCATGATATGTGGTTGGAGAGGGTTAGCAATAGGAGGATTGACAAAAGGAGGCAGGGGGTTAAATGGAGGAGGGTGAACAGTGGAGGATGAAGTTAGTACAACGAGATTCTACTATAAAGTGGATGGATCTAAAACTATCTGAGTTATACAACTCTAAGATCTAGTCCTAGGCAAGCTTTGTTCTAGGGGTGAGTCAGAGAGGATATTCTGCAAGTCTTTGAAATTTTCAGGTAGGGAACTTGCTTTGTGGATTGGTATACTAACAATTAGGTTTTTAGATCTAGGAGATTTCCTAAGGATTCTTTCAGGATTTTCAACTATTTCAGGAGGATTTGGGTCTGGATGAGATCTGGTACATATTCTTCTAGAAGCCGAAATTTGGACCCAAAGTTCAGAGAGGTTTAAATTTTATAACAGTTTTGAAAAAAAAACCAATCTGTGACCAAAATACTTAATCCAAAAAGTATTTTTGATTGGGTTCTATTTGGCGTTTGATGATAAAGTAATTTTCCCAGTGGATTCTATAGAAAACCAATGGAGTCAGTAGGCCTACTGAAAACCAGTGGAGTCACCAGGTGGAGGATTTTTAATTGTTTTATGGTTGACTATTGTCCACCATCATCAAATAGATACCATTCTTGGCTGACACTTGATTCATATAAGTTTAAAATGAGGTTTTCTGAGTTCTTGAGAGAATATTTAAGTTGTTAATTACTCATTATCCCCAGTATGGTCGCCACTATGTTGGCTCCTAGTGATTTGCAAGAACAAATCTGCAGGGAACCACATCAAATCACTTTGGATTCCAAGGACCCAACCTTCTTGGACTCAGAGAGGGCTCTCTCTATATATGTGTTTTTAAAGGATATATCTTTATGTTTTTTGTTTTCTGATTTTAGGCTAGTTATGGAGTTCTTAGGACTATTTTTTTTTTTTGATTGGTTGATAGGTAGACTAATGGTGTGATTAATTGATGGAGTGGTCTAGTTGAATAAATAGACTATGAGAAACATTAATCCATTAGGCTATGGAGTCATAAAATGGTTTAATTGTTCACCAACTCTGCAAGGGTTTTCATAGGGAAAGCTAACTATATCAAGTGGATCTCTTAGATTAGATGAAATTTGAAATGAAAATAAGTTGTGAAAATAGTAAAACTAAAGGGAAATTAAGAATCCTTTAACTCTACTTCACCAAGAAAAGCCTCTTAGGTGACTTTCTAAGACAAACCAAAGGACAGGTCAAACCATAGACTTCTTTGGCCAGGCTCTAATAAGAAAAACCTTTTAAGACAACAATCCAGCAACCCTCGAATTACTTTCAGACAAAGAAAACATTATGATTCACAATCGGTATAATTAAAGAGAAATTAATAATTCTTTAATCAACTAAAGAGACCTTAGTAGAAACATTTTGAGACATACCAAAGGACAGGGCATACCATAGACTTCTTTGGCTTGGGCTCTGTTAGTGCCAGTCTTTGCATACTTCCACCAGGGATCAAAACACATTTGCATGTGCATATTAGGTGTCTCATACTGAATAAATTTTTTATCATTTCGTTAGGTCATGATTTAAAATTTTTCCGATGGTGGTTGTCCTTGTCAAATAAACATTTTCTCCATCAAAGATTCATATTTCTAACTCATTCCCATGTCCCTTTGAGCATAATAAACCTATGAAAATGCTTTGTTTTACTTGAAAATATTTTAAGTCAAAATTTCATTCAAAATAAGGTCAAAAGTAGTCTCATTAGGTCATTATGGTTTTGCATTTATCAAGGTCACTCCTTCATTCTGATGACGTCAGCACATATATGAGAGGGATTGAACAAGATCATCATGATGGTTTCATTTTACTTGAAAGGTTGTAGTTTCAATTTCAGGACTTTTTATCAAAATTATATTTTGATAAAAAAAAGTCATTTATGTGATTTATTTTATTTTTTCAAATGTAATTTTATGCTACTATATGTAATAATTTAATCCCAAGTTGTCAAAGTGAACATTTCAAGCCTCAATGAGCAAATGAAAATCCAATTCCATGACTTCAATAACCTGCAAAGAAAAAAGTGTCAAAGAGTATCAGTGAGAAAGGGAAGAAGACTTCAAACATTAGAAAAGTGGATATTCAAAGTTTAATCAAAATCCACATGCCTATAAAAGCCGATCAAACATTTCAAAAGAGTCGTTTTTTCCTCTTAAAACATCATAAGAATTCAGCAAAGGAAAATTTTGTGAGTTTTTTACTGAAATTCTACTAAGTTTCTTGGCGTTGTATGTTCAGCACTTGGTGTTGCACGTTTGCACTGGCGTTGCACGCCTGGACCTTGGCACTGCACCCTTGCCTGAAATATTCAAGGAAATTTTTGAAGGCAATGTGCACTTATAGACTGGCGCTATGCATTTGCAGAAGCGTTGCATGCTTACCAGTGGCACTACATGCCTAGTCAGGGAAAGTTTCTGAGTGATCTAGCAACTCAAACAAGTTCAAATCTCTTCCAAATTTCTCCTAATTCCTCCAAGAAGCCATCAAAAGAGTAAGTACATATTTTAACCTTTATTTTAAGCTATTTGGACATTCTTAAATAAATTTAAATGGAAACCCTAATTACAATTTTTTGATCACAGTTTTTACACTTGTTTCATCCTCCTAAAAGAATATCAGTCATAAACAAGGTATTTTCATTGATTTAGGGTTTTATTGATATAGTTTTTCCCTTCAATCATTCCCTTCACTTTTCAAGCTAGTCATCTCATCCCATTTCCCCTCATTTCATTTCACTTACACCCTAGGGTTTCACAAAACAGAGTTTTGAAAATTTCTGAAAAAAAAGAGGATAATGGCATTATTGGTGAAGCACAAATTCCAAGAAGAAATGACCATACGGGAGGGAAAATAAATAGATTTGAACCCATCACCACAAGCGAACTCATGGCCTCTCCTCTCACTATTTCTTTCTTTAAACATGTGGGTTGCTTTGAGTTTTGTGAGAGAGTGCAGCAAGTCCAAAATCACCCGGAGTTAACAAGATTATTCATCATCAATCTACATGACAAGCAGGTCAATCTTGTTAGAGTTACTTTTGAGATGTCCAGCAATTCCATTGCAGCTGCTACAAGGATACCTAGTGTGGTAGAGAGGTGTTTTAAACAAGCAAACCTAGACATCAGTTATTTTGAACTATAGCTCAAACCTAGGTATAAAGATCACAACAAGTCAATTTTTCCTTTTTCTCATCTTCTTAACTGGTATGTGCCCATGATGAGGATAATAATGAAATACTTCACTTGTGAGGGAATTTTTTCCCGCCTCTACTCATACCATATCTATCTTCTTATGCATTTCACTAGAGTTAGAATGCTACACATACCATACTATCTTTTCTGTAGCATTGACAAGGTGGCTTACATTGTACAAAAGAGGAATTACAATCAGAAAATGCAGAGCCTTTTTCATCATTCACTCATCAAAATGGTGGTCATGCATCAACTTCAGCAAAAGAACATTCCATGGATGCATTCAATGCAAATGAGGTTTTCACTACTGCACCTATTCATCATGAGCAAGATATTCCTTCATCATCTCATCCTCCTATATCCAATTCTCCATCACATCCCGCTGCTCATACATCACCACCCACTCACATTCATTCACCTCATGTTGATCCTACCTCATCACCTTTTTACAACCCTTCACCATCACATCATGATACTAGAGCATCAAGTAATGAAAGGAACATTGAGGCATTTTTCACCAAATTGATTGATATTGAGCCATTTCCCTTGACATATCAGAGAGGCCACAGGCATGTGTTTGCTTCACATGGTGTGAAAGGGGCCATGCCTTCTTCATCAGCAAAATATGTAGATAACGGCAAAGAAAAAGATATAGAGCCTATCATTGTTGAGCAGGAGGACAAACATGAAATTGAGCAGGAGTTTCAGTTGATTGACCTTGATGATGAGGATGAGGTTAGAATCACTAATGCATTAATCAGAGGCAAGGATGCCAAGATTAGTGATCTTCAAGCTAATCTTGGTAGAGAAAGGAATGTGATTGAATTTCTTGAGCTAGAAAATTAGTAGTTGAAGACAAAGAAGACCATCAGTGAGGTCAAGGAAATCAAAGCTCAAAGAGAGGCCGGAAAGGCCAAGGCCTTGCTGGATGAGACCTTGGGCAAATTTGATGATAGTGATGATGAGGAAGAATTGGCAGAGCAGCTTACTCCAAGTGAGCTTCTTACCATAGAGATTGACGGAGACAAAGAGTCTTGGATTGAGAGAGAAAATTTTCATCTAGAGAGATTTTTAGATAAAGCCAAGAAGGACACTGATATTCAAAGGAAGATGGCGAAGCACTATGCCATGAGAAACAGGATTGCAAGGGCCAAGCTCAAACATGCCCACCCAAAAATTCGAGCTTTGACCCAACCAAAGGAGAAAGAGAAGTTGAATATTCTTCCTGAGGTGTGCCTCCAGGCATCCAACCCTTGATCAGCAAGAAAATTCCAACTTTTTGCACTTTTGTACAAATTTTTATTTTTGGGACATTTTAGCATGTAGAAAATGTGCTAAACACACAGTGCCACTCACATTGCGCTCTTTTTTGGGACATTCAAATGGAAAATGGTCAGCATATTAATATTCCTAGTGATTATTACATCAACCTCAGAAAGTTTCATGATATTTGGAGCAAAACTAGTACCTCAAAAAGGTCAAAAACCATCAAAAATTCATGTTTCTGCCCTATTTTTGGCCTTGGCGCTGTGCGTTTACCAGTCTTGGGAGAAAAGGTTTTTGACATGGCAGATGGACACCATTTTGGATAGTGAAAGCATATCTAGAAGCTAGACTCATATATATTTCCAATGAGCTATCATGGATATCATTTGGACATCGGAAAGCCTCCAATAGTTGGCTGCAAGACAGGTCATTTTTTTTGTCATGGCGTAGCGCGTTTACCAAAGAATTGGCAATTCTCACTGTTTTCAGCATTTTTGACTTTTTTATTGGGTAAATGTGAAAATAAATTATGTAAATTGTCAATATGGATGTAAATATCATGTTTTCACTTTTATCTAGGGTAGATGCATCAAATAAGTCTACTAGGAGGTCAAATGAATTAGTTTCTTCTCTTTTAGAGGCAAATTGTTGAGTTTTCCTAGTCTTCAGATTCTTGTTTGGGAGTAGGTGAAACAACTCCTCCTCTCATGGATTCAACTCCCTGAGGCTAGGGAGAGTGGTTTGAAATCTATTTGATGTATTTTCTCAGTCATTTGTTGAGGTTGGTCTCACTTGGAGCTTTTTCGTATCAAGAGACATCTTTGTATATTAGTTTGGCTTGGACATTAATAGAAATTTGCAGCTATTTTCTTGGGATCCATGTGGTAGGAGTTTTAGACATAGTTTCATCTCTGTTATCAATTTGTTTGAATGTATTTTTGATTCATAAACCATTTCATGTCTATAATATACTAGATTTCATGTTTGAAAGGTAAAATCCATATGTATTTATGCTCTGTTTTGGGAAATTTGGTATAAAGTGTTCATTCTCTTCAGTTTAGGGAAAATACATTTCACGTGCTTTCCCTAGCTCCTCACCAGTCTCTTCACCTCACACAATAATTTTTGAATGTATAAACCTTTTACCTACCTTACCCCTTGAAGCCCCTACATATTTTGACCTAATCTCCTTGGCTTAGCTATTTGGCTCCTCCTGATCCAAAAAACCCTAAAATAAAAATCAAAACCCCCTGTACTCCTTAGCTAGCCTAAAATCATTTCATCCAGCCTTCTTGTTTATGATTTTATCAAGAGATCCCTCTCTAACTTGGTACGGCTAGATACCAAGTCCAAAGTTTGGTTTGAGGTTACCTCGGGATTGCATCTCTCAGCCTTGAGGTTCAACCCGAGTGATAACAGGCTCTACTAAGTATACTTCAAAGAAAGGCCTTAAAAATAATATTTCAAGCTACACCAAGGGATAGGGTGTACCACAGACTTCTCTTGCTTGACTCCACTAAATCAGTTTCAAGGAAATAAGCTAGGTGAAACTAGAAAGCAATTAAGAATTCTCTAATCAGACCTTGCAAAAGAAAACATTAAGATAAAGAGAGCAGATAGATTCAGGGTCCCAAGATAGCATATCCTAATCTAAAATTTATATTCTTTTATTAGAGAAATAATGGATAGAATGCAAAACAGAACGAAAAAAATGACAAAGAAGGATAACTTCGCCATTAAAATAGCTCAAGAATCCTGTGAACGTGCTTGTATTATTGGTGTTCAAAACAATTGCAATACTCCAGTCTAACAAATCTCTGCAACTTAGAGTTTTCTCAAATCCATCCTAGCAATCAATCTTCTAATCAAAAGCCAACTAGCTAGCCAACTAACCAACACTAAAAATGAATCATACGTGCAGCATTTATCTGCAAAATGAGGAGGGGATCCTAAGCTAGGGTTTCAGATTTGTATTTTTTACAGAGTTAATGCATTTTTTACCTTTGAGACCATGCAAGGCCCAAGGCAAAATATCTATGACTGAATCACTGTAATAATAACTCCTAAATTAAATTTTAAGCTAAATTTTCGAGATATTTAACTTTTAAGGCTTCTCAATAACTTTTACAATAACTGCTGAGTAGCTGAAAAAATATCTCTGACTATTGTAATAACTATGATTGCCTTTATTGAAGTGAAATGAGGCTGTAGGTGTCCAAATGTATCCCTGAAGAAGTAAATGTTGTTTTCTTGGTCCTTATAATCTACCTCTGTGCTAATATTTCTTAGATTTATTCTTTAAACTCTGTTTAGGCCATTTTTAAACTTAGATTTGTCTTCACTATCTATCTTATTGTTTTCCCTTTAATTCTGTCTTTATCTATGATCTTTTTTTTGCAATTTGTCATGTAGTGGGACATATTTGGCCAATTTGGTGCATTTGAATGACCACCACTGGTCATGATCCATTGGTGTTTGTGTTAGACTCGGTGCTCCCAGTCCTTTTGGTAGACAAACTAACTATATCATCACCAGAAATTCTGTTTGAATTCCTTTGGACCCTTAGAATTCCATTTATGCATTTCTGCCATGATTACCTGCACAATACAACAATTTATTAAGGAAAACCTGTGTTCGTGGATTTTCTGCATTTTTTCGGGCTTATCAGACCTTTTGGAGGGTTGCAATGGCATTAATGGTAGATGAGGGATTCATCGCAAAGCCACAGGGATTTTGTGTTTTTTGAATCAAGTGGCAGTATCGGGTTGTGGTGGTGGTGGAAAAGTCGTTTTCGCATGCGAGGGAGGCAATTTTCCCATGTAGCTAAGGTGGTAAGTAGGTCCGGGCCGACGGATGTGATTCCATTAGGTGAGCGACACATGGCGAGAGGTACAAGGGTGGAAACCACCCACTTTCCAAGGTTTGGAGCGGTTAACCCTTGCGTAGAGAAAGTTGTGATATCAATCATAGACTGTTGGATCTCGAGGGATAGAGATCAATGGTGGTCGGGGGATTTGGAATGGTGGGAAAGTGAGACAGTGGGGCCCAAGTAAATAAATAAGTGGAGGTGCTTATTCTGAGGGTAAGGTGCAGGGTTATATGGAGTTTTTTTAATGAAATGCTTGGTTTAAAAACCTTAAAGCAAGGGCTCTAAAATTTATAAAGGGGTGGGGTTAATTTATTTACGACAGAGCTTTGGAATAAAATAAATAGGGCTCGAATGGTATATATTTTTTGATTTAAAACAATTTAAAAAGGATTTTTTACATGTTTTTAATAAAATGAGGGGAAGTGTTGAAGGTGAGAGATTTTAGTGGAGAAAATGAGGCTTTGGGTAGGAAAAAATGGTGAATATGAGAGGATTAGGCCCAAACATGAGTTTTTAGAGTAGGAGGGTGATTTTGAGAAGGCATATGGAGAGATAGTAATTTAGGATAGACAGATATAATGAAGGCAGTGAGATTTCTAAAGATAGCTGATAGTCAAGAAATGTTATCTTCAACATATCGTAGAAAATCCATAGTCACCTAGTGAAACTATAGAATATAGGAGGATAATAGGATCCTCATGCAACTCCGTAATGTGAGGAGAAATGTGTGAATCAGAGGTCAACATTGGAGATTGCTCTTCTAAAGAAGGCACTAGGTCACTGAGACTCAAAAACTCCCCTAGTTTCAATGGAGGGAGACCTTTTTTCCACCTAGAAAGAAAACGAGGATCGAAGGATGCCACGATGACCAATAAACTTTATCAAAATTTTAATGTGATATATTATTAAGTCTTAGTGATAGTAGAACCAAACACCTGAAAAAATAACTCTAAAGTCAATAAATCAAGTAGCCAAAGGGGTAAGACCATGTCTGAGAACTACCGTTCACTAGAGATGAAACCCAATATCACAATAGAAAACTGAGAGAGTTGGTCATATTTCCAGTTACAGTTACTCTTGAGATTCACTCAAACCTAAAATAATGGGGCCAAGCACTCTCGTGAAGATGAATACCCTTCCAAAAACTGAAGATAAATTAGGTACGTCTGTGTTAGGTACCAGAGAATCCCACCCTAATCACCTTGTGTACCTCCCTAGAAGTATGGAAACTATGGATACCTCAAATCACAGACACTACCAAGGG
This sequence comes from Pinus albicaulis, assembly GCA_034641835.2. Classification (NCBI taxonomy): domain Eukaryota; kingdom Viridiplantae; phylum Streptophyta; class Pinopsida; order Pinales; family Pinaceae; genus Pinus; species Pinus albicaulis. The sequence continues at coordinate 729,721,359 of CM076582.1, read as the reverse complement.
GGACACGGTCATAGACAACACGTTGTATGGGAAGAACACCTAGATCCCCGATCTAGTTTTGACATCCCCGAGGGGAACCCCAATAATACACATAATGTCCACTGTTATGTGATCTAAGGTGGGCTACCTTATCACACACCCTAATGTTTTCTTGCACTTAATTCCATTATGAGTGGAGCAGTCCCAATAATATGAGTGCAGCATGATTTTCACTCTTTAATGACACTATTCTCAAGTTTTGCGATCTTGGGCAGTTGTCTCACTCTGCCTATCCAAATATCCTAGTCTATACTAATGTTTGTGTAAGCTTAGAGAAGAGTTATTGACTGATTGTATTAGCACATAATTTTATTGTACTTGACTTTTAGTCTCCTAAGGGGGATTGGGCATATGAATTTTTAAGCGACTCTGACTCAAACCATGTAGAAAATGATTTTTAGATTCAGTTCGATGAAAGAGTTATTTCTATAAGGAGAAATTTTTCATACATCCATGCAGCAGCAAACATCCAGTAATGCAATTCAGCATATAAAATATACATGAATGTGCCCCATGGTGTGGTAAAAGGATTTTTCTCTTAATCTTTTGGATGTACAAGTATCTAATTGTGTCCTAGAAAACCATCCAGCATAGACATCCTTTGGGAACCAACAATGTTCTGTAGAATTTGGTCCATCTTTGGGAGAGGGTAGTTCACCTTCAGAGAGGATTTATTCAAGTTTCCGAAGTCAATGCAGATTCTGATTTCTCCACTCTATTTTCTGATTGGAACCAAATTTGCAAGCCACTTTGAGAATCTTATTGGAACAATAATTTTGGCATCAAAGAGCTTCTTAATTTCCTTCTCAATTAGAGGCATGAGAAATGGATTAATCCTCCTCAGCTTCTATTTGAAAGGCATTTCATTTTCTTTAATAGGAATGGTATGCTGAATAATAGTAGGATAATATTTCTTCAAATCAGCATAACTCCATGCAAAAAAATCTATGAACCTTTTCATCATCTCAATATATTTCTATTTCATGTCAACTGAAATAAATTTTGAAATATTTATCATTTTTGGCATTGCTACTGTACCAAGGTTACAACTCTCTCCCTCTTCATCATCAGCTTGTATCCTAGGAGATTTGAACACATCATTCTGGTCAAAAAGCTTTTGAAGTGGTATGAAACCTTTGGGTATAGAATTATTATTCATCTGTAACACTTCATAATTCCCCTTTGTTTCAGCAAGCACGTTTTGTTGGTCTATTTGTGTCCTTTCAAACTCCTCTTTCAATTCTATAAATTTTTTGACTTGTTGGTCATCCTCAAAAACTTTCCAATGAAATGTGTTGTCAAGGATAGCAGGCCTATGACGAACTTCAACCTCATCTCTTTCAGTGGAATGTGCAGGAATAATAAATAGACTTGTAGAGACAGTTAGGGAGTTAGCTGCTGAGTTTTGATCCCTAGTCTTCACATAAAGGAATATTCTTGAAAATTCTCTAACATCTCCATGATCAAATTTCTATATGCTCTCATTCTCATATCCTTGGTTTGATATACACCCTAAACTTATTTAATAACTAATTCAGAATCTCCACAAATAGAAATATTTTGGGCACCCATTCTTTTCAAATTTTCTAAACCCAAAAATAAATATTCATACTTAGCCATGTTATTTGTGCAATCAAAGTTCAATTTGAAAGAAAATATTTTACTTTCATCCTCTAGAGTTGTGATCCAAATTACTACTCCATCCCCCTCTCTTCCTGTTGATCCACAAAGTGTAACGACCACCAACCTTCTGCCTTCTCTTCACTGATTTTCTAATTTTATGCTTCCTAAATTTATGATTTTTTTTCATCTTCTGCTTCATCAGTCAATTCATTGAAAAGTATGGCAGATCCTAATTCAGTATCAACAACATAGATTGGGAAATTTTGATGTTCGTCCTTACTACTTACCATGTAAGCCATCCTTGTTTCTCAATACAATATTCTTTTCTCACCAAAAAAAAGAATGGTGGCATAAGTTAGGTCCATTTACATGGTGCCTTTGATCTTTGCTGCCTAAGACATTGATAACAACATGCCAAACTTAGGTGGAATGTATGCTACCACAATTTCCATTACCACTGTCTTGGCAGGAACTTGTGTAAGACCAACAACAACATCTTTTATTAAACCAATGCACTGAACTCTTTTTGAATCAAAAGAAAACAAGTACTTATATGGCCTAGTAATTTCTAATCCCATCCTTTCCATGATTAATTTAGGCATGAGGTTACGAGAGGCCCCTGAATCCAACGTGGCATTGTGTAATTTCATGTCATGAATGCTAAGGCTGACATAGAAAGGAGGTACCTCTTCATTCAGCTCATCTTCTAATCTTGGTCCCAAGTATATGGTTGAATGATCTTCTTGAACATTAAGGATTTCAACAGCTCCTGGTTGGGAATTCATCATTTTTACAATTTTTCTTTTGTATTCATTCACCTTAAGAATTTCTCCAAAAGGAGGTGGGATTTTGATCTTGGAGATCTCATTCCCTAAACTAAAAACAGAAGCCGATTTTTTAGTTTCTTTGATAGGAGGAGGAGCTGGTGGATCTTTTCTAACCTCAACAGCCTTGGGGGCATATTTCTTGGGCTGTGTTTTGTTTGCAATAATTGGAACATTTCTGTTTCTGAGGTTGTATTGTTTCTGCATCTCAAATATTTCATGTTGATATCCTTTAACTTAATCAGATGGTTCCTCACCCTTATTTACATCATGATCTGACTCATCATGTTCTTCCTTAGTCAAAAAAATTCCTGACATGTCTTCATCCAAGAAATGAATATATTCTTCTACTATTTCAGGCTGATATTCTTCACCAACTAAGTTTTGCTGAAAAGGAGGCCTTACTTGAGGGTCAGGCTTATTTCTGTTTTCCCTTGGTCTCTGCTGATTTTGAGGTCTTTTGAACTGAGGATTTCTAAACTGAGGTTCATGCTGTGTAGGAGGAGCATAGGCATTCCCAAGGGCAAGCCTATCCATCATTTTTTCCATTATCTTCATCATGGAGTCAAATTTATCATCAAAGGTGGAAGGCTTATATTATTCTTTCAATTTTGTCTTTCCCATATTGGACTTTTTAACTACTGTCATATTGACCTCCACCTTCACAGCATCATTTTGCATTTCAGCTAGTGAAGGGGATTCTCTTTCTCTTAGCAGGATAGAAAATTCATAATCAAAGGCCTCAGCATATCTCAGTTGAGCTGCTCTTGGAGGAGGCTTAATATAGGCAGGGATGGAGTCATAAACTTTGTTAAATCTCTTGGATAAATTTTGAACAGTTTCATCAACATCTCTTTTCAAACTATTGTACTCAGTGAGGGTTTGTACAAGGTTGGTTCTATTTCCCCTCTTTCTTAAGAATTTATCTTCAAATTCATTCCAATTATGTAGACTTCCTAGTGTAAGGGCTTTGAACCACTTTTTGAACTCACTAGTAAATCTCTGAGAAAATAATATCATCTTGACATCCTCATGGTCAACCTCCTCCATGTCTATGAAGTCATTAAACTCGTCTACGTGCTCTTCAGCTCTAATCTCTTCATCACTTCCCCAAGTTTTGATTCTAGCATAATATTTGCTAGGAAGGGCATTAAGGACAGCTGGGAGAACAAGAGGGGCATACCTAGCAGGTGCAACAACAAGTGGAGGTGGCACATTTCCTGCCATGATGACTGGAACTGTGGTAGTTTTAGGGACAACAGTAGTAGAGGAATAGGGATTGTTAGGAGGGGGGTTGGTTGGTCATTGTTGTCCAGTTACAATTACACTCCAATCAGGTAAAGGAAAACCAAATTTACTTCTTAATAATATTTCAAATGGGTCTAGTTCCTTCAACCTATCCAAATATTCCCTCTCTAATAATAACTCTGATGTGACTGCTTCCCAAAAATCTTCTTTATCTTTTTTTGTCACTAAGTCTGAGGTATCAATACCTCTTATTTGTAGGTATAAGACAATTTTAGTCAATTCCTTTTCATTTTTAGACCTAAAAAAGACTTCCTAAACTTTATCATCAAACCTTTTATCTCCAGGACTTCTTAAAACTTCAGAGGACAAGGCTTTTGTGTGTAATGGAGTACCTGATTGTGCAGAACTGCCTTGAATTCCTTTGGAAATTGTGTTTTGATTATCCACAATTATAGGTGGATTTGGGTCAGGATTACTCCTCATATATCTCATTTTCGAAGGCACCTTTGAACATGAGAATTTTGAATGGAGTCACCAAGGTAGACGCAACCTCAAACAGCTTTTGAGCTCCTGCTACCTTCAAGATTTCAGCTTCAAAATTTTGGGAAAGGTATTTATCTTTTTCTCCCAGCAAACACACCAAAATGTTATCGCAAAATTGTACTTGATTAGCTGCTGATCAGACAACTCTATGTAACTATTTCAAACCAGATTTTGACTGAATCTTAGCCTCTTCAGTCTGAGAGGGCTCTCTCACAGGAAATTTATGATATTGGTTAATGATAAAGATAGATGACTAACTCTATATAATTTCTATATTGTTTTTTACGATTTCAGGTTGAAAGAAAGCAGGCTTGCTACCATTGGGCTTATGGAGTCAACAATCAGAATTTTCAGTGGCAAGGTTTCTTGACATGGAAATTGAGGCAGATAGGAGTCTTTAACAAAGGAAATTCACTCATAAAACATAAGAAAACAGAATCATTTCATTACTAAAGGAATTCAGAGCATAGAGTTATGAATTCTGAGTAATAGAAACAAAATCTACTGCAGGTTATAAAACATAATAAGTAGATCAATAAGACATTTAAAAATCCATGAGAATCTCAGGTTTGTCAAGAATAAAATCCCTCTGTATTACTGATATAAGTCAAAATACATAAAGCAGCAGTTTGGTGCAAACAATATCCAACCCTTCACTACTTCGATGATTTTCCTTTAAATAGACATTCTTACAGCAAGGATGATCTGCCTGATGGCTATATTCCTCGAATTATTCCTATGACACATCATATAATAGAAAAACATGTCTTTTAACAAGAAACTAATAGCTACACCTTAAATAAGACCCTTCCTAATAGGAGTCTAACACCTATTTATTACATATTTTACCTTATATTTGTGAAACATTTACGAGTTAGTTACAAATAAGAATCACATTCTCAAATGATAAATGATAGGTTCATTACAACCTTTACCTATTAAAAACCGTCCTAGACATGTGGAACAAAACCTTATTTTTCAGGAATGCATGACCTTTATCTACAACGAGAGCTTTAGCTTATGACCTATCTCAACAACACTTCCTTCAAGTCATAAATTTTTGATATTAAGGTCCCTTGACATGTTAGAGGAGTCCAATTGTCCTAAACTGCCATTAAGCTTGTCCAAAACCTTCAAAAACAGCTCACTACGAAAACAGGACAGTTTCGTAGCGAGCTTTCATAGCATTGAAAAAGAAGCTTTTGAACCCAAAAAATCTACTCATTTTTTGTTCCATGATGTCAACCTAATCATGACACACCATCACCACCATTATTCCTTCTTGAAAATTGAAAAAAGTATATTTAGAAGCAAAAACGCTACTATAGAAATTTTCGTAGCGTTTTATTGGCTTTAAGCCTAGGAAATGCTACGAAACTATGAAAAACTGCAGAATTTCCAGATTTCAACACTGTCTCAAAAAAGTGACCTCCAGCTGTAAAAAATTGGTCTTCAACATGCCATTAACCTTCTAAAACACATTCAAACTCCACTTAAGACCCTTAAGGTGTTTCCTCTTCTTTAATGATTAGTTGAGCAATGGGCTCCTCAACCATAGTCATCTTCAAACCCTTCTTCTCCAACTCTTCATGAATCAGTTCCAATTGTTCTTGTAAGTCTTTGACTTGGTATAGTGTCATGTTCTTAGAATATAAGTGCTGGTTCATTTTCTTGATATGTTTCACCTCTCCTCTTAATGGCTTATTCCATTTGATCAATTTTTCTGTGTTGTCCAAGGTCTTAGAGACACTTATGACTTGATATTTACTTCCTTGCCTCTTTCTTTAAGATTTATATTTCATCATTTTCCAGCTTCAACTGCTCTTTAAGGACTTCAATCTCTGTTTTTTCAATGATTTTCTCTTTTCCCTTATTTTTCTTGATGACTATATCTTCTTTTGCACGTGATGAGAGGTCAATGATGCTTGGTGGTGGTTGGATAGTTTCAATGACCTTCTGAGCTTCTTTATTGCTTTCCAAGACCTTTCTAGCATGTCTTGTCATTGGTTTCCTAGCCTGAAACATGAATCTTGCATCTTCACCTTCAAACTCTAACTTCTTAGCTGTTTTGGCTTTCTTGAGCTTCTTTCCTCCCTCATCTATATCTTCATCTTGGACTATGGGAGTTTCTTCAATATAAATAGCATACAAAATGTCTTCTAAGTTACCCTTAGCCACTATTTGCCTTCTTGTAACCCTCTTGATGCCATGTTTTCTCACTGTTGACTTTTGTTTTTCATGTGTAACTTTGGGTGTGTCAGCTTTCTGCAATGGTTCTGTCTCCATAATCACTGGCTCAATTTTCTCTGCCACTGAAGGCGATGGGATATCTCTAGGTTTAGGAGTTATTTTAGGAGTGATGGCATCTATTTCAAAACCACTGATGAATAGAAAATATGACCAGTTTCTGCCTAGTCTCTTTAACTCTTCTAATACCAGCAACTTGATTAAACCATGATGAAAGAGTGAGGTTTCATTTCCTTCAGATTTAGCTTGAACTTTTTCTGACTTTTTAGCTAATCTTATGTATAAGTAAAAAGGTAAATCAAGAGACCTCTTACCAACAAAATGTAGCAGAAGCCTGAGGTGGTAGGAATAAACAATATGATACCTCCATTCACAGGTGAAGTACTTCTGAATGATTAGCGGCAGCTTTAAGAAGTTGTCTTTCATGTAGCTCCTTGGGATGGCATTTGTGAGATCAATTTCACTATGATCTAGCTTGATAAATTCCTTACAGTACTACATGGTGAACTTGAAGCCTTTGAACCATTTTTCTCCTCCTCTAGGGATTCCTGTTGCTACTGCAATGGTCTCTGGTGTTACAATGAGGTTCAAAATTCCCACCATTGAAGCTCTCCCATTGAAACTAATAGAAAACTCCTTAAAAACCTGCACATGGCACCCTTGCAATCTTTGGAAAAACTAAAAACACCCTATTCTTTTGAAAACTTCTAAGGCAGTTGGGTATGCATTCAACAAATTCATGTCTGATGGCTCATATATGAGGCAGTGGCCACCTTTGTTGGTCTTCCTCTTTGTAGCAATGGTTCTTTTATACCTTCTCTGTCTCGCTTGATTAGTGACACCTGCAACTTCTGAAAATGAAAGCAACCAATTTGGCTTGGTGAAATAGCTCTCTAGAGCTCAGTAGCAGAGAATGAAAAAAGACTCAATTAGGTAATGTTTTAAACCTTTGATGACAGCTCATGGCTTAATCATGACTCATACATGCTAAAAACAGTAATAATGACCTCAGCCATGACCTTTGTACCTTGATTTAACCCTAACTGACTCTAATGACATCCCCCCTAACACTTCTAATCATTTACTGACACCTTGCACTGAATTTGAAAATACAAACAGAAAAACCTATTTTCGTAACGTAGTTAGTTCATTTCTGGGCAGTTTCGCTACAAAAGTATTAGCAGTTGTTACACCATTTTTTGGTCATTTAACCTATTATCATTAGATGGACCCAAGTACACCATGTAAGACCAATTTTACCCTAAGTAAAATTGCTTTCACTATGTAAAATAACTTAATAAACCACATTTATTAGGTTGTTTATGGTCTAAAAAGGAAACCCCAAAAGGAAATATTAAACAAACCTATATTTGTTTGATTTTCCTCATGGAATAATTAATTAAACCATAATTTAATTATTATTCCTAGTCATGTTTAACCCAAAACAAAGAAATTAATTAGATAAACCTTTATTTATCTTACTATTTTCTAGGAATAATTATTTAAATCTTATTTAGATAATATTCCTTGTTAAATATGACCAAATCACCCACAAATAATTAAATAAATCATTATTTATTTGATTATCTTTCAACCACTTCCTTAAAAAGATAAATAAATCATTTATTTATTTATTTTTGACAAATAAAGGATTTGACCCAAGTCAAATACTTTTTCCCTCCAACAAATATAATAAAATATTCCATAAAAGGTGGATCTAGATTTGGTTAACATTATTTTAATCATGCACCAAGATCTAGAATGACCCAATATTTTGTTATAAATAGGAGGGTTTTTCCTACCATTCTTCACCTTTGTTGCCTATTAGATCACTCTGGATCTATACACTTGGTCACATTTTTCTACATTATTTGTTGTGTGAGCTCCCTTTGAGTTCTATCTTTGTCTGGGTTTTCTACACCAACAGGAGAGAGAAATGCTAGATCTGAAGTGCTGAGGACTTCCAAGAACCCATCCCATTGAGGAGAATTGGAAACATCTTCTTGTTTTCCTCCCATGTGCCCTTAATACAAAAATTCTTTCAAAAATTGTTCTTGTCTTGTCTATTGGATATATGGAGCAAACCCTTCTTTTTACTGCTTAATGTCTTTCTATGCATAGATCTGGTTTTTTGCAGCTTTTTTCTTGATCAACTAACTGCAGATCTGAAGATATTGGCAGCCACTTTTGATGTTAGGGCTATTAGTTATGCGTAGCTAAAGTGGTCCTTTTTCGTACACTTCGACAAAGGATTCATACTAACAAATGGCGACTCCACACGGGTTTTAAATTACGACTACTGTCGTTTTTCATATTCCTGCATATCCAACTACTTCAAACCCTAGGATTTATTTTTAGCTTTTTATTTTTCCTATTTTTATGTTGTTTTTCTCACATAAAACCCTAAAACATTAAAATTTCTAACTTCTGCGTGTTTCTGGCCCTAATGCGCAGGTGACAGACATCAACCGCAACTGAGACGGCAACTTTTCTACAAATCTGCCGCCGAGACAACCAGAACTGGAGGTCACACTTTTCAGCCCAAAAACTGTGACCTGGACCTCCTGGTTGCACTTTTCAGCCTCTTTTCTGCGACCTGCACTGAAAAAAGGTTAGAACCTGCGACCTGCCAATTTTTCAGCTGTTTTTCTGCAATTTTTCTGGGTTTTGCTGAAGCTTCTGTCAGGGTTTTCCAGCCTCTGTCTCAGCCCGTTTTGACCTGGTTCTGATCTTTTTTTGCTCGTCTAAGTGGGAACATATCCCCCTAGGGCTTCAGTACCCTCCACTTTTTTGTGGAAGAGTTTTTATCTGTTTCAGGTCTATCTTTTCAGAGTTTCAGCCCCCCTCTTTCCAGATCTGATACCTCCTTTTTAGACCTCTTTTAATCAGCTCTTCTCCCTTTCAAATCACCTCCTGAAGATTTGTTTGGATCTACTTTTAGGGCCTCCTCCTTGCCCCTTCTGCTTTTTGTTGATTTCCTCCCTTTTTCCAGTCACCTTGCCTCTGCCTCTTGGCTGTGATCTGCACCTCTTTTCAGCAGCTTTTAACTTTAGATCCCTGTCCCTTTTGACCCTAGATCTATTGGCCTCTTTTTAATGCGTTTTGAATATATTTTTTCCCTCTGTTAGATTAGTTTTGAGAGACCCACCTTTTTGGGTTGAATCGATGCAATAGTAGCTGTTAATTTTCTGTTATTTCAGCATTATATATTGTTCTCTACAGATTTATTTTCAGTTACGTAGCACACTTTTTCTCTTGCTCTCAAAATTAAAATGGTTTAAAAATTAAAATTAACGCACGCCACACACTCACCCTAAGCGAAGAAGAGCCTGGTTTACACTGCCAGGCAAAGACTTTAAAATCAATTGACACTGCACCTATCTGCCCTTGTTTTGACATTGTAATCACTTGATTCTACACCTCCTTGCCCTTGTGGTTGTTCTTCTTCCCCTTGTGCTGTGATTGCGTTGTCATCATTGCGCCCCCAAGGAGCACTTCCCGGAGACTTCTTGGCCTTCACCCTCAGTTTCCGGTCGATCTACCTGCTCCGTCCCGCCGTCGTCGAGCCAGTCCTCCTCCGAGTCCGCACTCCGACTCCTCTTCTGATTCTTTGTGTTCTACTTTTCCTTCTGGTTCTCCCCCTGTCACCTTCACTATGTCTGGTCCAGGGCCTAACGCTAGCGGTGCTCCCGGCCCTAATGCCGGAACTACTAATAGCGGAACCGCCACAGGAACTACCTCGGCCACACCCTTGCTGTTGTACATCGCAGGCATCAGCCTCCCCGATTTCAATCAGTTGATCAATTACCCTATCCGCCACGATGTTGGTTGGCCTGCTATGCCAACCAAGCTCCCCTCCGACATCCCTTAGTTCGAAGGCCTTGTTGGAGAAGATCCAACCAACCATGTCTGATCTTTCCACATGTGGTGTTCCTCCAACTCCATTACCGATGATTCCATCCGTCTTCGGTTGTTCCAATGCATGCTTACCGGCGAAGCTTCTAAATGGTATGTTGACCAAGCCACCTCTTCCCATACCACCTTTGTGACCATTGCCCAAGCCTTTTTATCTTACTTCTAGCTCCCTCTCCGATACGATACTGGTACAGAGCTTTTAACCTCTTTCAAGCAAACCTCTTCGACCCGCCTTTCCGCTCATGTCCAGGAATGGCGACGAAGACGAAGCTTATGTCGAGCTCCCCCCTTCGAATATCGGATCTATATGGACTGGTTCCTTCGCTCTCTCTTAGCTCCCATTGGCAAAGATGTCGCCTCCCATTTCCCTCAAACCGAAGAAGCTGCCCTCCAAATAGCCTTGCAATATGACCTGATCTACGCCCAGTCTGGTTATGTTTATACCATCCTTCCTGACCTCCCCAGGCCCGGAGGCACTAACGCCCCGGGAGCATCTCATTCCACCGACGGTATCGTTGGAGCCCTTTCTCATCTGTATGCTCAACCTCCTATGGGCTATGGTCTCCCTCAGGGAGGGGACAGCACCTCTAGCACTTTTCCCCCTCCAGGTAGCATGTATCCAGGATACGGCATGCCTCATCCTTATGCCCAGCCTCCTGCTTACCTCAATGTTGCCCAACCTAACCATTACCCTTATCCGTAGCCTGGTGCGCCAGCTCCTCCAACATATGCGCTTCCACCTCTCTTGCCTCCTCAACCCCAGCAACAGCACCTACAGCCCCCTCCAGAGAAAGTATTTGCACAGCAGGGCGCGACTAATCCCCCTTCTTCTCAAAGAAGGTGGAGAGGAAATCCAAATCAATCTGCCCCTGGTACTCATGGACCCAATTCTCAAGGTGTTGACCCTAACACTGCTAACCAGCAACAAGGCAAGTCGGACAGGCCACTTCACACCAATAAGCCTTGTTCGTGTTGCGGTGTATACGGTCATTACACCCACAATTGTCCCCTCTTACCATAGATGCGGCAGATGTGGGAGTCTCAAGCCACATTGCGAGGACAAAGTGCCTCCCCTCATGCTCCCCCTAATGTGGCCACTACTCAACCAGCTGTCTTTATTGATCCTTTCCCTCAGCAAGGATTCGTGGCTACCCAACCACCTAACGGACAGGTCGCCACTCCACCTTCCATTTCTGGTTCCTCCGATTACCAGATACTCATGATGAACTCTGATCCTTCCCCAACCGTCGACCTTCACCTTCAAACTTGGTCTCGCCAGTACCCCAAGCCTCCCGCTCAGTCTGCCCCCGAGTCCCCTTCTTCCAGTTCTACAGAGCCTCTTTCGACAACCAATGGTCCCTTACATATCCCTCAACCCAAATTTGAGGTCCATACCAAGATTCCTAAAGGACTGTTACGTTGAAATGCTACTTCTGGTCGAGCTGCTCATTTGTATAGCATAGTAGATGATTTGGCGCAATCTCCTGCTACCATTTCCACACTGGAACTCCTCCAGTCGTGCCCTTCCCAAAAGAAGGCTCTACTATCTGCCGTGGGCGCTGTAGATCCTGCTGATGACCAAATGATTGTTTTCGATGCCCATCAATCAGAACATCCTCCTCTTCCTGCTTTCGTCGCCTTCCAAATCCCAGTCAAAATTTGGAATGCAAACGTTTCTCGGTGTATAATTGATGAGGGGGCATCCACCTGTGTGATGTCTGCTTCGGTTTGGAAGCAACTCGGATCTCCTGACTTGGCTCCTTCCACGATCACCCTTCGAGCGTGGGATGGCCACGCCTCCCAGCCCATCGGCCTTTTTCGTAATTGTCCTATCACCCTTGCCGGTAAAACTGTTTGCATTGACGTCGAAGTCATCGACGCCCCTCTAGATTACAACATTCTATTGGGGCAAAGCTACACCTATGCCATGTCTGCTGTCCCCTCTGCGGTTTTTCGCAAGATGTCTTTTCCTCACAATGGAAAGATAGTCACCATCGACCAGTTGACTTATCATGAGCCAAAGTCTCAGACCTCCCCTGAGACGACCATCTCTTCTGTAGCCAATAAGCAAACCGTCGATTCCTTGACCAGTGTCTCCCCCGGCATCTACAAAGATTCCTCCCTGCTTGGAACTTTTCCTGGTCTCCCCCCTCCTCATATCTCTGATCCCAGCTTGTCAAATGTTTGCATGATGCAATCGTCTCGGGCTGCCCTTAAGCGACCCGCTTCGGCTAGTCAGCAACCTCAGACTCAACCTCGCCCACCGCAACCCGCTCCTAGCCCTTCATCTCCGCCAGCCGGACCTCCTCCTTCTGGCCCTTCTCCTACAACTGGTATCCCTGAACCCCTTTATCCCCCTGGATCGGTTCCCCCAAGCCTTAACCATCTCGGAGCCGTCCCTCCTGGTCATTATCCTGCTGGTCAGATACCGTTCCTAGCTCCCCCTCCCGGAGTCTATTCGGTCCCCGTCATGGCCACCCTCTCTCTCCCTAACCTGACCCTGGGTATACCCGTCTGGTACCTTGACCCTCCAGCTGCTACCCCTCCTGGTCACCCCAAACCCTATCTTGCTTTGACACTGGTTCAACCGGTCCCCCTCGCTTCCTCCGTTGCTACCATGCCCCCTGCACCTCCCCAGGACCCTACCCCTGTGGTGACAGCTCCAGGAAAGAAAGGCAAAGCTCGCAAGGGGGCATCCAAAGACAAGGCCACCCCGACTGACCCTGCTCCTCCCCCGCCTGCAAAGCCTTGTGCCTTGTGTGATGTCGTCGGTCACGCCACCCATACTTGTCCCGAGTTGCCCCGCATTCAACCCATGGTTAAAGTCGCGTTCCCTGAGTCTACGGTCTCCGACCCTTCTCTTCCGTCCTCGTCCGTAACCAAGAACCCAAAAACTATTCGCACTAGCAAACCCTGCGCTTTGTGCGGTATCCATGGCCATTACTCCCACCATTTTCCTCACCTGACGCATTACCGCGCCTCTTTAGAAGTAGTCTGAGAGTATGAGGATGAACAAAATAAATCCGCCTCTCCCATACTCGCGCAGTATGCTTCGGGCCAGCTTGAGGATCCCCCCGCTCCCATCGACATTCCCCCCCCTGATGTTCAGATGACGGAGTCTACTACGACCATTCTTTACCTATCCTCCTCTGTGCGACCTTTAGAGCCCAGTCCCCTCGCACCCTCCCCTATGGCCTCGCTTGACCCCCCTTCAGCGACCACCCTGGACCTCCTCGTTTCTACCCATACACGAGATCACTCCACCCGTATCTCTGTTGACCTCCGCAGCCCGAGTCCTCGCCATACCTCCTATAGCCCTCATATACCACCCTATAGTTTGTATATGAGTCATAGCCATCCTGCTCATTGCACTCCCTCCTGCAGTTGCCACTCGATGTCTTCTATACACTCACGCTTTCGTCATTGTATCTCCTCCCCCCATTTGTTGTCTTGTAACACCGTTCCGCAGGACCTCCCGTCCCTCCCCTTTATCGGTTACGCCGATGGTGCAAGTCGTTACTCCCAGAATCTAGCCTCGGCAAGATGGGCCATTTTCACCCCCTTGCATGCCCTTGTTCTCTCAAACGGGGTCTACATTGGTACTACCACCAATAATCAGGCCGAATATGATGCAGTGCGTGGTCTCTTATCCGATGCCCTCTTTCATCGCATCCTCCATCTGCATGTTCATTTGGATTCCATACTTATTGTCATGCAACTAAATGGTGTTTATCGTGTGCATAACCCTGTGCTGTTTAGACGATATTTACGAGTGAAACTCTTGATACGTGAATTTGAAACCATAACTTTCGACCATGTACCTCGAGAAAAAAATCACTATGTAGATAGTATTGCAAACCATGTTCTAGATTGGCATTTATCAAACACATTTCATACAAGACAATAACATTCATAATCATTAAAAACGATGCATATCCATAATATGTGTCGCAAAACATGTGTTTAGAGTCCATCTACTCTGATACATATGACATGCCCATAGCATGTTACAAAAACTCAAAACTGGGGGAACCACCTGCCCCTACATACACACTAGGGGGCACCACATGCCCCACACCTACTCACTATCTAGCGGATCCTGAGCCAATGGCTCTGCCCCTCCAGCCCGTAGATCACGTATGCCTTGACTGGCCATCACCATGCACCGCATGACACCTCGCCATTCCGAGGGAAGACCAATGCATGCCTCCACGTACTGGTCGTCTAAGTCTTGCCACCCATGCTCTGAAACTCCAGTCAACAACCTCTCGCATCTACGGCGGATTTCCTCCAGAAGGGCGGCCGCATCCTCATTGCACGTTGCTCTCGACCCACTCGACCCTGCAGCTCCAGAGGCTGCCGAGCGTCCCATATATCCAGTCGGTTTTACCTGAGCTATATCTGCATACCAAAAGTACATGAATCAGTACCATATCTACTATTCAATAACTTTAACATGCCCATACAAGAATAGTAATCTGTCACTTACCATCAGGCCCCCATACTCGACCAGGCAGAAGTGGTAGGTTCGAATCCCCACAATAACTCATCCCACTATAGGGATAGTCATCAATGTATAACGACATCTAATCCCAATGGGCAAAGAACTCAGGTTGAAAAACTCGCCCAACCGCCCCTCTTCCTCCTCTACACAGTAGCCACCCCCACTGGCGCATCCTGGGCTCTCTCGGGCCCCCATCTGGGAGCTGTATCTGAGGTCGTAAGGTCGGGATCTTCTCAAAGAAGAAGGTGCACAATAAAGTCCCATACGAGAAATCGTGGTTCACTTGCCGCTTGCAGAGTGACAACTGTCGTTTTAGCGACACCAGCATCATTTAGGCCCAACCATAGTAGGTCACATTCAACACACTCTCCACAATCATCATCTACCCCCCAGTGATGTGATGGAGCGCCTGGTTGCCCAGGATACGCAGCACCGCTGCGACCATTGCACGGGTCTCTAATCTCTCTAGATCCCTGATCGGTATCCGAGTCCCCTTGACCTGGAGACCCGGTCAACAATGTCACTCCACAAACTCCATGATATGCCGCCCCCGCGGTAATACTGGCTGCGTGTTTCCCACCATCCCCAGTGGCGGGAGACCCGTCAGGAAATACACATCCTGGACTGTCAGTTCGATCCTGTGCCCCTGCACTACAAAGACCTCATGCTCTGGATCCCAGTAACTGATAATCCAGGCCAACAAAGGCTCTCCCACTCTCATCAAAGGGTTCTCCAAAAACTTTAGAACCCCAAACCTGGCCAACACACGATGGACACCCTGATTTGCCTGGATCTCTGCCCGTAATGTACCCAGGTCTCTCTCTCTCCAGTTAACCCGTATATCTACCATATCTGCACAAAAACATCATCTTTGTCAGCATATAGATAGGGAATATCATAACCAAATACAAAAACCCAACTCTCAGCCATAAAACAGCACCAAAACCCCCTCATCTTCCAGGTCGCACTTTTCTGCCCAATTCTGGGACAGGTCGCAGTTTTTGCCCTAAAACCTGCTTCCCAGGTCGCACTTTTTGGCCCAAAAAGTGCGACCCAGCCATAGAGATGAAGGAGGGTCTGTTACTGAGATTTTGGGCCCTAAGCTGAACTTTCAATCCATCAAATTGAAAGAGTAAGGTTAGGCCTCTTACCTGCCACTGACGGATCTCGATTACAACGGTCGGTTTGTCCGTTACGCTCGCCACAAGATTTAGGGCCTTCTCTCCTCTCTACATTCACCACAACAACACTAGAAAATGAGTGAATTTGGAGGGAAAACTCCATTATTAAAAGAGAACCCTTGTTTCTTCTTTTGCCTACTATGACCATACCGTAACCTCATTTGACAAACTGTCTGCACCGTTGGAAATCTCTCACCGAGCCCTCAAATGGGTATCTGTTAGTTTTTTGTGATTTGATACTTCACCACGACACTTTTTGTCCAAGAAGGGTGTGGAATTGAGTGCCGTAAATTGGGTGTAATGTGCGTATTGACGGGCCGCATGTAACCGTGCAGTTGGGAAGCGGATTGGACACACAGGGAGCTCGAGGGATGGTCTAAACTTATTTGTAGTGCCGATTTGAGTGACCCGGCAGCACAGAGCCTTAGAGCTTGGTCAAAAGGCTAACTTGCCTTGCCAAGGAGCAGAAGTGGCTTCTGCTGGATTGGAACTTATTATTTCATATTTATCATTATTAACAGGGAATTGCCCTCCCTTGTATGTATGAGCATACTTGTGGATTGATAATGATGTTTATGTTTATTTCTGCATATCGAGAGAACCTTTGGTTAATAACTAACAAGTGTTGCTAAAGGTGTAGTCTATATACTTGAGTATTTGGAAAAAGAAAAAAGTACGGTAGTGCCGCACCCGTCTATAGCGTGGTTGAAAGACACCGAAGGTATAGGGGCGTGACAACTAGGCACACGGGCGGTCACAACTTAGCATTTTCGATACGGCCTCCCTCTCACGACCCGACCCGAACGCGTTTCCTTGGGCGCCCTCACACGGCACGACCTGACCCGCCCTAACGAGGGCACAAAGGAGCAAACGGCAATCGGGTCGCACGAACGTGCACAAGGCACAGGGGCGGTCCCAACTTAGCATTTTTTATACGGCCTCCTTCACACGACCCGACCCGAACACGTTTCCTTGGGCGCCCTCACACGGCACGACCCGACCCGCCCGAACGAAGGCACAAGGGAGCAAACGGAAAACGGGTCGCACGAACGTGCACAAGGCACACGAGCAGTCACAACTTAGCATTTTTTATACGGCCGCCCTCACACGACCCGACCCGAACGCGTTTCCTTGGGCGCCCTCACGCGACCCGACCCGACCGAACGCGTTTCCCTGCTCGAAGGTATGCATCCCATAGTGCATCAAAATCAAGACCAGCCTCGATCTCAGTTCCTCAGTGAACCAGATACTGCAAGATCATTGTAGTATGAAGCCTCCAATGAATGAAACTCCATCATGAACTCCCACGCATCATCCTATCCAAAGCGTTGGCAAGCATACTTGTATTTCCCACGAGTGCCACCACAAGTTGTTCTCACCCTCCAAGTCATATGAATGTGCTCGTAGGCTGCTCATCCAACCAATGCCTTGTTGCTCAAAGTGAACAACGTCCATCAGCCCATCTATGAAAGATCTCCATGTAGCACCAACAATCGATCATGCTCAGCATATTCCTTCTTGACACTCCTCCATGATGCTCATAAGTGGGCACCCAGTAAGTGCACCTGCATAATGTCTCCACATAATGTCCCGCCATGCCCTCGTGTCAATGTACATGACTTTGGTTTCCCACGTGTCCATCAAGAGTAGACTCGCCTCAACCCTAGTCACCATCATGTGTATAGTGTACAGGTTAAGTGCCCTCGGTCACTTCTACCATCACCATCATGGGTACTTCCTCCAAGGCTTCTCCCCCGCTAAAGGTGCACCAAGAGTTCCTTCTTGGTTGTAAGCCATGAAGAAGTCTACCCAGACAATGTGCCCTACCACCAAGGCAGTCCATGAGTCATGCCGGGCACCTAGCCAGTTTCCATGTGGCTAAGCATGACCCGTATCTATCACAGAGATCATCAAGTTCCACCCTTGTCACGGGAATTCGAACCTACTAGAGCGAGGTCACAAATTTCCCTATCAAGGCCTACAACAAGAAATGCTCCCCTTGCTTCTCCAATGTACAAGGTTCCATCATAGTCAGCGAGGAAAGGTCCTCCATGGTATTGGAAAAGAAGTCATCTTCTTTCCCATCCCTGCATGCGGTCCATCTCCCAGATGCTCAATTGAAACACGAGCCATGTCTTCATGAAGAATCTCTAAGCGAGTGTCCTCCGTCCTCATCAATGTCTGCAATGCTTCCGATCCGGGTACCGCCTGCTCATAAAGTTCCTCCTCGATCATTGTCACTTCTGCAAAATTTTCATGTGGTTCATCCCCCAATGCCTGCAATGTGCTTGGTCCAAGTTCAACTTGTTCCACGAGTTCTTCCTCGATCATATCCGCATCCTCAACATCCTCCCCAGAATCATCCATCACCGATGCTTGCGATGTGCTTGGCCCTGGTCCAACCTGTTCATCAAGTTCGTCCTCGACTTCTACCACATCTGCAACATCCTTGTGAGAATCGTCCACCATCAATGCTTGCAATGTGCTTGGTCCTAGTCCAAATTGTTCATCAGCTTCTTCCTTGACTTCAATCACATCTACAACATCCTTTGGTTCGGCCACAGTGGGCTTCATGCCACCATGCTTCATCTTTCCAAGGTCTCTAAGCTTGAGAAGCTTATTAATTAACTTCCTTCGCTCTTCTTCCACCTTGTCCATTTCTGCTCGGAGAATTCTCACTTTCTTCATAAGTCGAAACATTTCATCTTTTCTCATGCCATATTTCCTCCTCTTGCACAATGTATCAATGGTCCGACTCGCCTCATCAAAATCCTTTTCCACTTCCTTCGACCTCTCTTTAATTTCTTTGAAGTTCATTTCCAATGAAACAAACTCATCCATCAAGCTTCAATACAACCTGCAACGCTGCAACGGTATCCCTGCTCAATAATAATAATAATAATAAAAGCCACAAAAATGTAGCTCTGATACCAACTGTCACGCCCTTATACCTGTGGTAGTCCCCCAACCGCTCTATAGACGGGTGCGGCACTACCTTATTTTTCTCTTTTCAAATACTCAATAAGTAGACTACGCCTAACTCAACACTTGTTTAATTAATCTTCCAAAGTGCTCCTGTGCGGAAATAAAACAGCAATAAACATCAATATCAAACCACATGAACGCCCCTACATTCAAGGGAGGGGCAAATCCCGTTAATAAGTCTGCCCAGTATTATGCTTCAATAAATATGTACAATCTGCAATAACTATACAGCCAAGCCTCCATAAACCATTTATGCTTCTTGCCAAATGTGCTTGTACCCGGGTCTAGCCTTAACAGCTTCCCAACAGTGCAAAAAATCCAAAGGAACCCCAAAATTCCCTTTCAGAACATGTTTCTGAAGTCTGCGCGAATTCTGGTTCGAGTGGGTCACTCGGGTCACGGACGCCCTCGGCACCCTGAACGCGTTTCCGCACGCGGGTCACCGGGGTCACGGTCTGCACGCGTTTCCTGAACGCGTTCGACCCGACCCGACCCTGCTGAACGAACTCCGCGCCGTCAGACACCGATCCGCGCGTCCGGAACGCGGGCGCGCCGCACGAACCCGACTCGACCTGAACGCGCCCGCCCTGAACACTGTTCTCCACGCGTCCTGCGGAAGGAACCCGACTCGACCATGCACTAAACATTGCACCGCACGCGCCCTGCGGAAGGAACCCGACTCGACCTGCGGGTGAACGCCGAACGAGTTTTTACCCGACTCGACCCAGACTCCGTTTCCCTGCTGCGGCTTCGCCCTCCACCCTCGACCTTCGCTCTGGCTCGAGCATTAGCCTGCCAATGGTGGAATCAACAAGATGTTGATGTCCTTCTTTCTTTCCTTTATCGTCCATCGCACGTCCTCCTTTCGTATGTGCCTTTGCCCACACATTGCTTCCATGGGTGGGGCTTGACCCATATGAGGCCGACCCAGTAAACGCCCATAAAGCCTTGGCTACGACGTGGCATTTCCTCCTTAACGTCGGCTTGCCACCACGGCCGGCCTATAAAACCTCCAAGCCAACACACGGCCATTTTTGGACGCGTTTATGCACGTCGCTCCTAAACGTCGCACGGTCACCATGATAACGTTGCATAGTAGCCGAACGATGTTTTCGTCCGTCGGCGCGCCCGTCTAACCTTCCGTCGTGGTTTTCGTCGTTCGCCGCCTGTCCACCGAACGCTTCCAACGCCTTCCGTCGTCGTCCTCGGCTCGTGGGTCTTACAGGGGCGGTTTCCGTCGCGGCGGGCGTATAATTGGACGGTGTCCATTGAGCAGGGACATGGAAACCTTACATTTCGCACAGTTGGGCGACTGTCGTCAGGGCGGGGCGAGGAAACCTGTCACGCCCCTAGACCTTCGGTGACCTTTCAACCGTGCTATAGACGGGGTGCGGCACTACCGTACTTCTCCTTTTCGTAATACTCAAGTATGTAGACTGCGTCTTTAGCAACACTTGTTAAATTAGTTAATCAAATGTTCTTTCAATGTGCGGAAAACATGAACATCA